>VXBJ01000347.1:1226835-1406048 GCA_013400055.1 Nycticryphes semicollaris
GGCGGCGGGGTCTGTGGAAAAGTTGTGTGCTTACCGGGTGGAAGGCGAGGTGAGGGGGTGCGAAGGGAGAGGGAGGGAGCGGGGGGAGGCGAAAAACCACCACCCAAAACTGCTTACACGAATTTCTAAGCGCTAGACCTGCCTCCGAGATCAGCCCAATAAGAGCTGTCAGGGGAGGCTCCCAGCTCACTTTTCCACATCACTTCACAGTTACATTTGGCAGGCAGGCACGTTGGAGCGCTCAGACCCGGAATTAGTGGATTTATTTGGAATATCCTTGCTTTCCTGGAGACGTGCTGCTGCCGCTGGCTTGTGCAAAGGGAGAAATTAATAACTGCACTTTAGCATGCAGGCACAGAAACCCGAGAAGCTAAGTAACCAGCATCTCCTCCAGCATCAGCAGCCTCAAAAAGCATGAAAAGAAAATCTGGAGACTCCTGCCTGTTCACAGGGACTGGTTAATGCTTTTTTACCTCAGCCTTTCAATCCGTGTGTGAAGTGGCTGTCAGCAGGCGTTTTCCTTGGTCCTTGAGAGAGTGAGTATTCATTTTATTAATATTATTTATGTCTCGCTGGCAGAGGGCTGTCTCTCTGTAGATTTCTTTCTGACTTAGTGTCTGTGTTGTTGCAAGGTGCACTGTGTGAGCGTCTTCCTCGTTAGTAGGTACAGTATTAGGCTCAACTGTAGTGGCTCATTAAGTCAGATGTTTTGAAATTCCTGATAATGAAAATGTAGTGGGATGCTAGTTAGGATTTTTTTATTATTATTATTCCCTTGGGAGGAGGAGTGGTGGTGGTAGTGTGCCTATTTCTCCTCCTGTTTTGTTTTTAGGGTGGGTTTGGGTGGGTTTTTTCCCCCTTTTTTCCTCCGTCTTTAAAGGATCAAGAGGACTTTGGATCACAGAGGGTTGCTTCCAAGGCTGGAGAACCCATTTCTTCTTGTTTTCTTATTTAGTACAATAAATCTCTGAGCTATTTCGCCGTGTTGAATAGATGCAGGGCTGCATTCATGCATTGAAATAGATTGCAGTTTTCGTGCTGGGAATAAAAATCACCCACCAGCCAGATATGTAAATGAGGGAGGAGGAGGCTGGAAGAACCACGAAGGGGGGAAATCCCCCTGATTTATCACCATCTTCCCTCCCAAAAAACCTTTGCACCCCCACTAGATAAATAAATACATAGGAGTGGTACGATAGCTTCCTTTCCTACTTTCAGAGAGGAAAGCATCCCATAAATACTGCTCTTCCTCTTGACAGCGGAGATGGGAATGAATCTTCTGTCATAACTAGCCAGGAGACATCCCTGTCCCACAAGTTGTTTTCCTTCCCTTTCTTTGGTTGACTAAACAGCTAATGCACCCAGCTGAAACTTTGGAGAGGGAGAAAGCCCCTGAGCACCGTTGCTCGTTAGGTGCATGACTGCCAAGGCTCCCAGAGAAGTAATGCAGGGAGTCTGCCGACCCCTGGAGCAAGCTCTTCCACTAAACGCTTCATCTTCTCTTTGAGGAAGGCAGAGCAGTAACGCGTCCTTACATTCTGCTTGGCCAGACTATCTGCTGGGTAGCAGCATCCCAATCGGGAGCCCCGAGCTGTCAGACGGCATCCCTGCTAGACAGTATCAGACCTGTGTACGGTGCTTGGCTGGGGAGCCTGGGAGGCACTGCAAAGCTTCAGCACGGAAAGCCTGTGGCAGTTTCTGTGTGGATATTATAGAAGAGATTAATTCAAATCCTTATTTAGACACTGCCTACCGCCATGAAGGTGACACCACTTAACATAGGCAGAAATTCCTTTGTGGTTTGCTGCTGCTCAGTCATGTCTTGATTCTGTCTCAATTCAAACAGTTTGCGTTTAGTACCAGACTAAATAGAGTGGAATCAATCCAACCTGGCACATAACAGCGTTACACAAACCTGCTCATGTTGCCAACAGGTATCAAACTCTATACCCTCACTTCTCCCTCCTTCCTCTCGCAGACAGGCACAAACACACATGCTGTTTCATGCAAACGATTCTTTCTTTCCTCTGAAAGTAGGAATAAATACTCGTGTAACTTTCATAAAGGCTGATGCTTCTAAACATGCACCTTGATTTCATAAATGGCTTGCCATTTGTGTCTCTGGCTGTCGCAGCCAGATGTTGGTTGGGGATGCTGATTTTAAGATACCAAATAGCATTAACTGTGCATTGTTTCAAATCTACCATGTTAGTGCTTAATAGCAGGGAAGCTAACAGCTGCTCACTTCAGTTTCAATTAAAGAATAGAGCTGATAACTACTGAAGCTATAGATAAAAAAATCCTCTTAACTTTGTTCATTTTCTTTTGGAAATTCTTCAAGAGTTTCTCTGCAAGAAGGATAAAAAGAAATAGGCAGTATTGTCCTGTGAAAAATATTCCTCCTCTATGTTCAATACCAGATTTAAAAACAAGAAGAGACTTCATACTATGCTTCTAGGTAAACTGAAGTAAATAATATATCAATTTGCAGGACTGAAAATTTATCTTACTGTATGTTTTGCCTGTCTTAAATGCAATGATAAAGCAGCTATAAGAAGTTAATATTTTGCATACCTGTGAAATTATCAACTCTCACACCCATAGAATGTGATAGCATCAAAACCCAAGAGCTCTCTGTAGAGTCACCTCCCAGCCTTAATTGTATGAATGTTTGCGACGGGAAAACCCTAGGAAGGGAAGCGATTATTATGTGATGTTCTAGCTTAAGGTGTTCATCTCTTTAGTCTTATTGTTCTACCTTACTGCATACAGAATAAGCATAGCTTTCTTCTGCCTTCTTCCTGGGCTTGCTATTTACAAACTCTCCCTTCTTTTTTTAAAATCTTCCACCCTGGCTCTAACGAATTTCGGTTGCCGTGCCTAGTTGTAAGCCAAGGGCCTTCAGTGACCTTGGAGATGAAAGTATTTCATGCAAGTTAAACAGGTGAGCAGTTTGTTAACTGGACAGGCTGCTAGCCAAGAAACTAACTTTGGACATTTTCTTCTATATTAAAAGATCAATAGGAAGTACGTGTTCCTGCTGAACAAATGCAGCTGGTTTTAGCAAGAAGTATCCTTGAATAGGACATCTACTCCTGTTACACCTTTGATTTTTAAAAACACTTTTCACCCCGTGAGATGAGGTACAGTCCTGCCTAGATGAAGTCGTTCAGTGATTTTTTCAATACACTCTCATCATTCCCATCGGCTCCTGTTACTGAAGTCCAAAGAGTTGTAAAGGGGGAAGTAGTCCCGCAATCAGATTTAAACTCACTTTATCATTTGTAATCTTCAGAATTTTTTCCATAATGTTGCACCTTTACCGCATTAAATAATTGATCCCTAGACCCTTTATTTGTATCGCTGTTAATATAGGCTGTGTCATCTCTAGAAAAAGATGTACTCCCTTCTTGAGGACATAGAACTGCTACAAGTAAGAACACTACCAGCTGTGGATATGGATTTAGGTCTGTTTCCTCATGAAGTACTTCCTGCTTTTTCTTTCTGTTTCTTCTCACACACTTGATGGTTTCATTTTTAAAAAATCTTCATTTCATAAGACCTAAGTGCCCTACAGACTTTTGCAGCAACTTATTGCAATGAGGGGCCTGGAACCCACCCACTTGAACCTTGATACATTCAAATAATTTAATTTCCAAATCTTGAGAGTCTGACCTCTTAAGTTTATGAACAAGAAGGAAATGTCAACGCATACTTTAAGCTCTTGGTGCTGCGTATCTCGAAGTGGTGATGATGAACACTCTGCAACAGAAAACAACTGCTCATGCTACACAGTATAAGCAGGTATTTTTATAGTGTATCCAATAACCACAAGGTACTGTATATATTAACAGTATTCTTTTTCTAGGCTGTTTTCTGTTATTAGAGCCTGACCTTTTGGATATACTATTGTTGCTATTATATGCTTACAGTATACACTGTAGTTGTATCATAAAAGTCTTTCAACTATGAGTTTAAAATAAAACAAACTAAATTCTGCCAGTGGGAGGGAAATGCTAAGGCATTTCGAGCTTGGAACATTTTAAACATCATCGCTACCATAAGATCGCATCAATGGAATTAAATTAGATGATGGAAACTCAACGTTTTTCTTAGTGTTGTTGCCATAGAAAAGGTGGCTCACTTCATAGCTTTCTGAATAACTATTTGAGCAGTAGATAGAAATAGAACAAAACAAAGTCCAATTTGAGGTTTCAAATGCGTATATGTGTTCCCCCCCCATCCTCAGATACAGCCCTTTGTTCTGGAATCTGTTCAGCACGTTTCTCATTTTGTCAGCCAAGGGAATAACATCAGCACAGTGATATTTTGACTGTATTAATAAAATGTTGCTCCCAAAAAACCACCGGGATACTGATGCTATCTGAAGTGGTAAGCGCAAGCTGAAAAGAAAAGGTGATTTCTGAACTAGTTCAGTTACCAACAGATAGTTTAAAGCATCTGACTCCAGACAAGAGACTGATTTCTGCCTGCCTGAGCCATGAGAGTAGCCTTTATCCGTGAGTTGAAATGATAATCCTCTAGAATTGATTTTCCAAGATGTAGAGCACAATGTGTCTTATGGAAATCATTTGCATCGATAATAATCAGCACCTTCGCTTGGGTTTGAAATTACTAGTATCAACCAGTCCTAGATCTGAATAAGTGAAACCTTCCACGAGAAGTGTCTACTGTACCTTGTGGTGCTTAAATCATAGACAAGCTCAGAAAGGTCTTTGCAACTGGATGTGAGAGTACAAACTGTTAGGAAAGCAGTCAGTTTTGGTAGTTACTAGTTCACAGTTTCAACTTTTCTAATTTGCTGTACATTGGGTTGAAGTGGCTTACTTCTGGGAAGCAGTGCTCAGCCTCATTTGAGGAACTCGGATAACTACGTAAATCCATTTCCTTTGCAATCATCAATTAGCATATAAAATACACACATGTATATGATTATTTTTATGGAGTTTTAATATATATAAAAATCATCATGTTGAAGACCCTAAATACTAATGCAAATGGACTTGCATGCATTCAGATGTAGTGCAAATCATTGAGTTTTGCAGTTGAGCAACACTTTACATGTGAACCTTTTTTGGATTAAATGCAATAGCTGTGATTGCCATGTAAGTAACAGATCATCAGAACTTAATTCTTATGTCACTGACATTTGGATTGAGTTCTGTGTTCTAGTTTGTGACTGTTATTTTTTGTGCATTTCCAGAAGTTAGGTACAAGGAAATAAATGGGGAAAAAATCCAGAAAGGAAACACACACACACACACACCCCCCTCAACCTGGCAACTGCAAAAGAAGTAAGTTTCATGCTGGAGGAACCTAATTCTTTCCAAACAACTCAAATGAGTTGGTGGTAAAACTGCCATCAAATTCAATGATGCAGAATTTAAGAGCTTCAGTTTTAATTTCGTATGTTTCAGCAAAAAATATTTGAGTAGGTTTACTGTATGAATATAGTATCCAGTTAGAAATGTCCAGTTGTGTTCACATTTTTACCTTCTAAAGATTTGGTTTTTTTGTGTAGGCACACGTTTATGTATATGGTTAGAAAGTTTATATAGCTTTCACTAAATTATGTTGACCAGTCATAATTTTATATTGTTAGTTTAATCAGAGTACATCAGGAAAACCTGAGAGCTTTTCATTAATTAGTATGTTTTGTTTAATGATGTAGAGCATACCTAATATTCTTTAATGGAAACCAATGAACATGACAGCTCTGTTGGCATATCAAAAAAACCAACCTGAAAAAGAAGCCCAGAAAGCACGATATTTATGTCCTCCATTAATATTTAAACACTTTTCAGCAAGTACAGGATAAGCACATCCCAGCTGCTGAAACTCTCATGATAAACGATGCCCTAGGCAGAGCATAGTTAACACCTAATTCTCAGTTGCAGGCCAATCTGTTTGCCTTTTTATGAGGTCTCTTCATATTGTGTACAACTTGCATTTCTTCCCATCCCCTTCCCCCCTTTAAAAGTGGTATAGGTCTTCAAATTATGTCCTACACCCTCATAAAAATGAGCGCCGGTTTGAGAGATGAGGCTGGCATGAGCTGCAGCTATTAAATCTATATGTAATGCAGTTCTATTTTAGTCATGGGAAAATCACTTTAATCAGCGGACTGTAGAGAATAAATACTACTTTGGTTCCTTTCTTACTAAAGAATGAAAGCAATGCAGATACAACTATTTTTGTCATATTTGAGTTTCTGGACCACCTTGGTTATTCAAACAGATTCTTGACTTTATTCCCTCTCCGTTTTGAGCCTTCATCACGAGCTTCTCAGCACAGCACTCTGAGGTGAGCTGATGTTTTGACACACATCAGAGCATCTCACTCTTGGAAATCCAAAAAAAACCAAATTTCTTTTTTTTTTTTTTTCAGAGTATAAAAGGTTGAAAGGAAGTTTGCAAATACCTTTTGTTCTACAGTAGGTCTAATAGCTATATTGAACTAGATGATCTTTATGGTCCCTTCCAACTTCAACCATTCTGATTTTAATATGTACTCTTTTGGTGTCAGCTGTCATGAAAAAATTAAAAAAAAAAACCAAGCCAACAAAAACCCCAAAGCCCCCAACACTAAAATGTTGTAGATACCAGTTTCATTGGAAAGGAAATGCAATAAAAGACGCATTGTTATTTTAATTACAGTTTGTGGAGCACATAGTGTCTAGCAGAGTTGGATTCCTGACTGGAATTCCAGAGCGCTATGCAATGCAATTAATAATAAAGTAGAAAAAATAGCTTGGAAGTGCTAACACCATTTGGTGGGGATTTTTTTAAATGCTCTCTGGTTCCGTAAAATAGTGAATGCTTCTGGAAAGACTGACAGCTTTACAGTATCAGAGTCTTGGCAGTGTTAGAGTTGGCCCATGTTGATTTCAGTATTGAAGAGTCAAAAAAAAAAAATCCCCAATAAGAAATTCTATGGATCCAATAGAAGTTAAACAATAAGCATGACATCACAGGGCTCTGATACTCTTGCTTATTTAAAATGGATTTCCTGAACGTGTATATTTGCAAAAAAGTATAAAACCAATGTAGGTAGTCACTAACATTAAATAGAGTTTGTAAGTGTCATAAAGTATCATGTTAAGTATCAAGGAATAATGAACAATTTGTTACAATATATTACTTTGATTAAAGAAGATATATTTCTGTTGGATGTGCACATCAGCTTCTCTTTATCTTAAAGCATTAGTCAAGTTGTGTAATGACCTGTATCCTGTAGCAGCCTCATCTCTGCTTGGTTAAAGCAAAGGAATAAGGATACTAAGGAGGAAGATTTTATCTTAAAACAGCTTTTCTAACCTTTCCTTCCCTCTGCCTATGAATAAGACCCCTAAAACTAAAGTAGCCTGCTTTTGCTAATAATAAACTTATAAGTAGGTGAATAAATCCCCAAATCAATATTTAAGGTCCTAAATACAGAGAAAATGGTTGCATTTCTGTACTGGGATGTGTATTTCTGCATGCCTGTGAATTCCATCAGCCATATGCCCAGTGCAAGGACTGATGAACACTGTGCTTGAAACGGTCCCTCAGCATTTGACATAAGCTTACTCTAACTATCTTAATAACCTAAAGATGTCTTTAGCTGTAAAGAGCAGCAACGCATGACTAAGCATAAAAAATAAGGTGACAAATCTTTTCACTCTGGATTCTGTGTGTAGGACAGAATACTTAAGACCAAAAGAGAGAGGGTGGTAGTGTCTGTTACCGTTTTTGCTGAATTAAGTGATTCTTATATAACTGCCTTTGATTCTCCAGGCAGCCATAAGCAAATTGCCACATGTAATATATCAAAATAAACTCCGACAATTGATTTGCACTTGTATTGGCAGGATCCTCTCCTGCACATCTCTGACAGCACAAAGTATTCTTCAGGTGTATGTCACCCTGCTGCTATAGCAGAGTTAGCGGCACATTTCCCATCTCATTTCCCTTCCTTTGAAATTTCAGGTGCTTGGCCAAAGGAAAGGATGTGTGGATAATGCTTTTCGATGTTACAGTTAACTCCAGGTGACATAACAGTCCCTTAAAATCACGGTTAGTCAGTGAAATTTCAAGCAGCTACAAAGAATAATGAATCATATTATTTGGGGCCATGACTGAGAGGTGCATGGCCCAGAGCCTGCCCCTGCCTGGCTGCTGTGTGCAGCCCCTCTCTGCTGTGCTGCTGGGGGTCAGGATCCCAGGAGATCTCCTCCCGACAGAGGCTGTGCTCCCAACAGGACATCCAAATCCAGCCCTGCTGCAGCTAATACTGTGGGAGAGGCTTCCAGCGTCCATGAACAGAGCTGCATCAGACTGCCATGGTTATACGCTAGGAGTCCAGCAGGGTCCCTAATTGCTTGTGTTCTCTTTTTTTTTTTCCAGACTTTATCCTCTGCTTGGTTTTGTTGATTCAACTATTTGTCTGACTGCTCTCTAAAGCATATTGTCAAACTTCATGTGCTCTTTGGCAGCACAGCTGTTTGCAAAACTTTGTGGTGTTGTCCTGTAGTTTATGGGCTCTTTATTTGTGCTGATGCAACTGCTTGTGCAGCCATGCTGTAAAACACGTCAGTGCAATGATCAGGGTTATAAACTTGAAGGAAAAGACTGCTTGAAACAGGGGTTTGTTGCAATTTTTTTAACCCCCCATTTCACTCATCTTGCTGACAGTGCTGCCTTGCAAACAGCACAACTGCAGGGATGGAAAACTGCAGTGAAGAAAGCAATGGGAATGGAGAGGAATTATTTGAAGCATGCAGCTGGCGTGTTGCAGGGGTGGCAAAAGCCTGAAATTAAAATTGCCCTCGGTGGAAGAATAGCATGAACACTGGCCTAACCCAGCTCTGTCAAAATGATTTGGTTTAAAAAACACCTTACTATTAAAAGCGTTTAAGTTAACAAGATCATTTTGACAGAACTGGGTTAGGGAGTGACTGCACATGCAGTGATGCTGGCAGATAAGAGAGGCAGTGGAGTCTAGCAGGGCCCGCAAGTGGCACGTCGTGGCCACTCTGTGCATGGACTTCATAGTAGCATGTCTCCTTACAGCCTCAGCCCCTCTTCATCTTGCAATAAGGTCAAGAATTGCTCTTTAATTTTAATTTTTTGGGGAACCATGAGTAATCTTTACACAAATGAGTAATCCACTGAAGAATAGTAATATTTATGGCAGGAAGTACTCATTCCTTCTCAGCAGAAACACGAGAGTGCTGCCTCATCCAAGGTAATATAAAATCAGGTTCAAGTACAATACAGTGGCTATGCACTGGAAACAGGATGCGTGTTAGCAAAGTTATGTGGGTAAGGATGACATGATTATTCGTTATGATATTTTGATAATTGTGTTCTGATGGACAATGGGTTTTTTTCTGCCTTAATGGCAAATTAAAGTCCTTAGTACAGTTCTTTTATGAGTAAGAATTATTCCTACAAGTGAGACTGGATTGCTAAGGCCTTATATTTTTACTATTGAAAACTTAAGGCTCTATTGTGCTGCCAAAAGAGGATCAATGAAGGAAAGATAATTGTACTTCCCACAGTGGGAAGGCTTTGCATCATGTTGCTGCTATTGATGGAAAAGGACCCTGTCTGAATCCTTGAGAAACAGGACTAGGAAGCAGAAGTGGTAGTGTAGCCAACACCTGCAGCAGTAAAAGGAACAGGAAGAGCAGTGTGAACCAAAAAAAAATACCAAACCCAAAAGATACTCTAGTTACTGTAGGGAGAAGAAAATGGGAAGGAGAGAAATGGCCAGAAGTTAAAAAAAATTATAAACGTTAAACAATAACAAAGAACTTGCATTTTAATAAAGGAATGACTAAAAGGCAGAAGATGCCAATACCTGAGGTCAGGCTGTCAAAATGGATCCCAGGTTTGCAGCCCTGTTGGCAGGGGAAATACAATACCTGGGGCAGTGTAAAGAGAACCCCATTGTTGCTTAATGAATTTCAGATAAAGAAAGTCGCAAGATTTACATTTTTGTAAAGGACAGCTGCTTAACTTTCCTATTTCATTCTTCTAACCTGTGATAAAAGTTACTGCGCGCAGCACTGTTTTGCTGGAATAAGGATCCTAATTTCTATTAGAAATTAAATTAACTTTATTCTTCTGGACACAAAAGCCCACATGGGTTGAGTGGAATTCTGGGGCTCCCCAGGAAGCACGCAGAACGCAGAGGCTGTCTGCCTGCTGTCGCACAGGGCAGCTGGAACTCTCTAGGTGATCAGTAAATGAACACCTCTCATCAGTTATTCGAGGCTGCTTGTATTGTAATGTGGATTTGCTTATATTGAATTAGCATCAAAGGTGGGGATTATGCATAGAGATATCTAAAACACTTTCACCGGAACTCCATTGCCTTTATGTATCGTTTACCTCCTCAGATTGAGAGAGTTTGACACTGGTCTTCTGAACGCGTGTGGAAGGAGTCATTTAATGTACAAAATATAAAAGATCCTGAAAATTCTACCAAAAAGCCCTGCTGTAGGCAAAAATCACTAACTGTTGTCTGGCATCTCTACTGTAGCTTATTTAAGTAAACCAGTACTTCAAGTTGGTTTGTTGGTTTGGGTTTGGTTTGGCTTTTTTTTTTTAAACTTTAATAACAGTTGCACAGGAATGGAAAAAATGCACTCTAATGAAACAGTGAGGTCAAAGGCCTTAGCTGTTGCATACCATCACTACAAATGATAAGGTAAATGCAGAATGAAATAAAGAAAAAAATCTTAGTTGCAATTGATACGACAATTTTGTGTCTCTTAAGTGAAGAAATGCTAGAGTGGCTCTAATATCTTTTAAATTAAGATCATTGTGTAAATCAATGCACTAGCATCATAATAAAGTGTTTTACTTGACCAGATAGATATTCTGTGGTTTGAAACCTAAAAATAAATTGATTTTTAGAAGCTTTTTATGATATTACTTTGACTTCTTTTTCAATAAGAACTTTATATATTAAACTAGTTTTATTACCTTTATTAATCTTTTTAACAAATCTGCTTCATTGCAGTGTTCACCTTTTAAAGCCACAAGATGATTCTAAAATAATTACAACAAAATTAGTCGTGTCAGATATTCCAGCCATTGTAAAGGTTTTTTCCACTCGTACAAGATGAGAGCTGTCAGCAGTTAGTATCTGCTCTAACTGTCATACCTGACTCTAGCTCTATGGAGGCAGTTGACTCATACAAGTAATCTACATATTTGAGGAGGTCTTTTTTTGTTCCAAAAGAGGTTACAATGTATACTACATTAATTTCTGCAGTTGATATGCTAATTATGTTCTGGTGTTAGGTTATAAACTTCTACTCATCTCTTCTTGTGCTGTACTTGAGTAAAACTTAGGCACTCTATGGCCCAGAGTAGAAGCAGTGCTCCAAAATGCACCTTCTTGTTAATAGAATAATATTTTTCTATAAGTGGATCAGCACATGTGTAAGCAGAAATAGAAATGACTCAGCTTTAATTGTGTTTCTCTATAAGTTGTTTATGGAGAACCAAATTTATGAAGCCACTCATGTTTTTGAAACATAAGGCAGTTATTTGAATCTCTGCCCCCTGATGTAGTGTCACATTTTCTTTCATCTATTTGCCACATTAAAGAAATTATTTGTATTTTAAATATCACTTTCCCCTCTCAGGGATGCGTGGAGAACTACAGCTGTTTTGTAAAGAGCTTTGCTGGATTAGAGTTGTACCTATAGTTGTATATATCATACACTATAAGGGGAAACCGCTTGGGACAACAGTGAAATTTTGTTAAAGAAATCAGCCCAGGGCCGTACCTGGGAATTCAAAGCACAAATTACACTTTTATCAACACCAACAAAATCTTTGAGGGTGGAATTATGCTCTTTAAGGCATACTCTTCCAGCAGTACCCAACCACCACACGTGGTGTTGCGCTCCCAGGAAGGGAGAAGAAAATCCACCTCCGGATTTGGTAAAGAAATTTGGGCACAGTACAGTCTCCATACATGGCACAAAGAAAATGCTATGATTGACTGGTAGAGCAGCAAATCCAAAATGAATCTCAAGAAACAAGAATCTCAAGGTTGAACTGTAGAGAAATTCCTCCAGCCGATCACGTTCCCCTGCTGTGCACTCATACATGCAAAAGTCCCATCAGGTTTTTTTTTTACCTTGCACTAATGCTTCCCCAACTTCCCTGTTGGTACTTAGCATCTCACAGTTTTGTGGTCATTTGAGCTTGTGTAACTGTACTCTTCACCAGGTTATTTTATTAAATTAGGTTTAATGACATGGTATGTGCATTACTAAAGTGTGCTTTTGACTCTTGTTTGCCTTAAGGTACTGCTGAGTAGGGAGCTACTGTGAGGCCAGTCCAGTCACAGCGAATCTTCTGCATTAGTGGTGGTGGATAGGACCTAAATTTGATTGGAGTTAGTGAAGAGTAACAGGCAGGGAGTCTGGGGGAGGAACTGAGTGGGGATGCACTGAAAGGAACTTAAAGCTTGCCAAAGGTTCAGAGTGGCAGCCTGAAAAACAAATATCCTGTTCTTTCTTCAAACAAAAATGTTTCTGTGAGCATTGCATTGTTTTATCTCATTTATTTCATCTTTTAGAAGGCAGGCTGATTAATTAGGAATTGTTTTCAAAAAGCCTCTTGAATATAAAAAGATGTGCTTTACTTTATTGTTATTTGGTCCTGTGAGTAAAAAGAACCATACCAATTTGTACTGGCAGAGTAAGAAAGGCAGTCATGGCCCACTTGGGTGCTCTTAGAGGCTTTCATGGACAATGGTGTAACGTGCTATTCAACTTCTGCTGGGCCTCTACTTTTGGGTGAAAAATCACTTTATATATAAACACTGAAAGCTCTCAGCTATAGAAAAAGACTCTCAACTTGAGTTTTCAGTTTATGCCCCCAGTTTTGATTTTAATCCTGAATATTATTTGAAGATGATATTTATTATTCTGTTTTATGGTGATTCTAGTTCTCCCATGTTTCAGTTCTTATTCTACTGAGGGAACCAGAAAAATCTTTTCCCTGGCAGGTGCAGGCAGCCACAAGGCCACCCACGTGTGTGCAAGGATCCCATACAGACAGACTTTACCATTTGCATTGAAAGTGTGGCTGTTTCTTTCTGTTGATACCTTCTACCACTAAACTTGCCTCGGGAAGTGTAGCTTTTTAACATGTGCCACAAAGCAGCAAGCTTTAATCTCCAGTTAATTCCCTCGACCCAAGAGGGCTTTCAGAGAGTGACTTTCCAGACCCTTCCCAATGAGCAATGAGACTGTTTGCTCCCTGTCTTTTTCTCTTTGCTGAGACTGAGAGAATGCTGAGAGACTGAAGGCTTCTCTTGCTTCCCTCACATTTTTCCCAAAATTTCATTGCAAGAGCTCGTTGTATTCTCTTGATTTCTTTCTATCTCAGTCAGCAGCGAGGCCTAAACGACGTTTCTAAGCCGCAGTTAGTTCTGTAATGGTTATTCACCTCATTCCTGATGCATTGTCAAAGCACTGCGCTATTAGTTTACCGTTCTTCCGTGCTATTTGAGATATTGAGTTTTAGTTTGATAGCAGCTCTTCTCCCCTTTTAACAAGACAAGTTTCTCACAGTTTCAGATTTTCATGCAACAGATTTCACAGTTGCTTTGGCAATTACTGAAGTTCAAAAAAAAATGACTTTTTATATTGTTTGCTTTTAAAATAACAGCTGACTTTTACTGGTGTTATTCATGTTTTCAGCTACGTTCTTCTATGACTGTTCATGAACGTAAAAAAACCCCCACAAACCTAAGCCTGCTCACACCCCCCCAAATAAAACCCTCAGGATTTTCATAGACATGCAACATTAGGAACTCTTTTTAAAGTAAAAAAAGAAAAAAAAAAAAAGCCTAAGACATAAGTTTAAGAGTAGACATTTCTACCCAGCTTGTATGTAGTGGTTTCTCATGAGATTGCTTGGATGTGAATCAGTCGATGAAAACGTATCAGGAATCTTTTTCCCGAACTCTAGGCTCATTAGAGTAGCTGTAATGCAGCCCTTCTCCCTCAGCTGTGTCCCATCTGCCTTTCCAAGTGATCCGTGGCTGCGTTTCAGGTTTTGCCACTCGCTGTGGCATTAGCGAGCCCTGCCACGTTACCTTGTTGGTCTGTTTTAAGGAATGTTTACACTGAGATGAGACCTGATGTGGACTTTCTAATGCATGGGAAGAAGGGGTGGGGTAAGAAGGACAAAATGCTCCCAAGTGCCCATCCAGGAAGATGTCTTTGAAATAAAATCTGACTGTGTTTTCTCAGAAAGGGGGAGTTGCTGAGAGTCCTGTAGTGCGGATGTGTATAAACGAGCTGGCTTAAATTCTGGTAGTGGTCTAGTTTGGGGATCATGGATTTTACAGAGGACTTCCCAGTTCAGGTCCTCTGCTGGGCTGCCAAGGTTTTGCTGAGCTGTGTGCTGCCGCAGCCAGGTGATCACTAAAATGAGAATGTACTGCAGGAGCCTTGTAGCCTTACTAGAAGCAATTTTTCTTTTTCTCGTAGAAGGAAGGAGAGTAAGTCTGTATGCAACAACATTATTTTGTTTGACTTTCATTGTTTGACATGCTAAGTGTTTGTAGCTGACTACATAAAAAGTATAGGCTTAGCAAGAAGGCTAGGAGCTTCTGCAGACCCTAAGACAAACTGCAAGTAAAATGCTTTCCTGAGTTCATGTAATCATTTCTCTAGTTCTGCTCTATGTCAGGCAATGAAGGAATTCACAGAATCACTTAATTTATTATTTTTTTAACCCATGTAACGTGCACTGTTATTATGTACTACAAATTTAAAACCTATTATGGCTTGTTTATGATGTAAAAGTAAATAAGTTCTTTCAGAATGCTTTCCCAAGCTCTTTAGTCACTGATTTTTATTTTTTTTTTCTTTTTTCCCTTCCACCAGGAATCTTTAATGACCGGAAAACTCAATGGATCATGTTTTTATAATCTAAGCTATTTTTACCTTGACTGTGCTGTAAACACATGGAGGAGCTGTAAGTAAATGTTCTGTACTGCATGATGAATTGGATTGCTACAGTCTGGAGGAAAGCAAAATAATAATTTCATTTCTGTGGTGATTTGCGTAGCTTGTGGTACAATGCCAGAAAGACTAACGGAAATGCTTATGGATACCTGGACTCCATTAATAATATTATGGATTACTGTCCTTCCTTCCATTTGTATGACTCCAATGAATCAATCTCAAGTACTACCAAGTGGATCTAGTACAGGACTAAAAAGGCTAACTGAAGAACAAAGAGTTTTGAACCGTTCCAAGAGAGGCTGGGTTTGGAATCAAATGTTTGTATTAGAAGAATTTTCTGGACCTGAACCAATACTAGTTGGCCGGGTAAGCAAGATTTATCTTTTTTTTTTTTTCTCTGCGTATTTAATGTACAGCATTTGAGGGTCTTCAGTCATATTCTTCTAAGAAATTCAAAATTGAAATGCTCTGTTACTCTGAAATTCTTCTCTAATATTGATACGCTTTTGGTTTAAACATACTTCAGTTTAAGGGTATGGTTAGCTGACTAGTTGACCTGCTATATACAACAAAATTATGCATATTCCATCTGGCAAAAATACACGAGCCCTGAACATATCGTTTCTTTGATATCATTAGTCATCACTCTTTACCTCTGTCAGCTGCAGGTTTTTGACAAACCAGCTTTTTGAAATATGTTTCTATTCATTCAAAATATGTTCTTAGTCATTCATTCATTCAAAAAAGTTGTTACACCTGTAGGTCATTTTCCATCTCCAGCCTTGATTACACAAGTTAGTTATGCTCTAAGAATTCTTAAAAGGACAAACAAGAAAGGAAGGGTGGTATATACAGCAAATGGCAAGGTCCTAGTTTATAGGGAGGTCCTGATACGCAGAAATATGAAATGACACTATGGCCACAGATTTTATCATTTCCTTTCAAGGTTGGAAGGTGACACAAGGAAAATGATTGTGTCCTGGCTTGCTTGGTGCCCTAAACCTTTGATTGTTGCTGTGCATTAGCTTGTTCTGTAGCTCTGTGTATTACCCTTGCACGATGGGGCCTTGCACTTTCTCTAAGTAGAGATTGTGGGCCATCTGCATTCATCAGGAATGAATTCTCTCTGGAATTCTTCTTAGAACAGAATTACCTGTTCCTAAATAAGTGTTTAGCCTGTAGTACGCAGTTATAAATACCTTGATTGTTTATCACAAAAGTTCAGTTCCCTTTGAATAACCAGGTACCTTATTTTCATAGCACCAGCTACTAAAATTGAGTAAAAACCCTAGAGAGCAGAAATTATGGATATCAGTTAATGATAATTTTTGGAAATTCTCTGGTTTCCAGTTGAAGCATAAGAGTGAGAATTTGTGATGGGCTTTATATCTGGTGACTGTTGAGCACTATGCTAATTTATGTTTATACCAGGTATTATATATATCTGTTCTCATTTGTTTTGCTGTGGTTAGTAACACATCTATTTCAACTAGAGAGTGATAGGATTATTTCAAATCTTAAAATATTTTATCCAGCCCATTGTTCTTAGAATACTTTGGCCAGGCTTTTAACATGACTTTGAGTGACTTTTGAGTAGCTGTGGAGAACCCTGAATTTGTACTTCATAGTACTTTGATTTTCAGGGTGTAACTAAGTCTTAATATTTCTACAATATAAGGTTTTTTGATGGATATAGTACCCCGAGTTGTTCGAGTCATTAGTGAATAGAAGTGTGTGGGTTAAACTAAGCCAAACCAATAAAGACATTATCCCATCTCGTGCTAGCATTTTGAATAGAATTAGCTACTCTAAAATGCTGTGACAATCTATTTGTTGAGACTGCTGCATAATTAAAACACTGCATGGTACAGATGGAGACGAGCAAAATGTGAAATTTGCTCCCATAGGGAGAAATCCTTGGTTTATTCATGAAAATGGCTTAAAATATTATTGTAATTCCTGTCTGTATTTTTTAACTTTCTCCAGCAAAATTGTCTATATTTATGACTGACTTTTCTTTCCTAAGGTTTACAAGTACTATGGGTACTTTCAAACTCTGCTGTTGTCAGTGTGAACAGAGGTACTCCGTGTCTTTCAGAGCTGCTCTTAATCCTTCCTGACTATAAAGCAGCAACGCCTTCAATTACAGTTCTTGGCAATCCTCCTTTCCAAAACTTAGAGGTGTACAGAATGTCACAAGAAAAAATTCTCTTCTTCGTGAGGTTGGGCTATGGTTTGTCCTCGGTCACGCTCGTTTTTCTTATCCATTGCTATGAATAAATAACCTCCTTTTGAGAAATCACAGTAGATCTGCACTTACTTAGTTCTTCCTCATCTCTTTTCTACCTAGATACTTAGTCAAAACTTTTGATTTTGCTTCTGACAAAGGATTTGCATATTTAGGGTATTTCCTGCGTTCTGTGACTTCACCAACTATCTTCCTGCTTATGACTTACCTTAGTTTTCTTCCATTCTTTTTGAAGAGTTTGAATAAAGGGTGCTCTGTAAAACATAATACAGTAAATGAACACAGAGAGGCTGAGTGTTCGTGTGCCACTTTTCTGGATGTAGAAGTGCTTTTGTGCCATTATAAAGGCAATGTTGCTTATACTGGCTTTTTACATGTTCAAAGTACTAGTACAATCTCCAGACAAATTTATTATTAGGCAGTTATTTTTTTCAAAGGGAATATTCTGGAAGCAAATATAATTATATAGCTTGTGGTTGCAGTTTTTGTCTCTTTCTACACTTTTGTGCAGTGTACGTGGTACTTTTCGTAGTCGTATGTGATTTATACAGACATGTAATTAAGTGTTCTAGATAATATAAAAATAAGTTATTGCACAAACAATATACACACAAGTATAACTTTACGTATGTTCTTAAATATACCTTTAAAGCCCACTGAAAATTCAGCTCTCAGGAGCTGCTCAGAATAATACTGAAACTTAAATAATTTTTTTTCATGTTAGTGGGTGGAAAGGCACCGAGCAGCAGCGTTTGATTCTAATGCAATTAAAAATGTATATCAACAAAATAGAATTGAAAACTGAAATTAATTACAACAAATACACACAGAATCCAAATCACTTTCTAAATAAAAGACTGAATATAAATCTATGCAGTCGTTATGTTAAAAACATCTCACACCAGAGGTTCTGAAGTACAGAGAAAGTTTAGCATGACAGGATTTGCGGAGATAGGTAGTATCTTTTATTAGGCTACTCATTTTTTCTGGGAAAAGCAGCTTCTAGGCAAAAAGACCCTTCTTCAGAATTTTGAAGTGTTGTAATACAGCTGCACGCTCTTCAAAGGTGCTTATTCATTGCCATTCTGCATTAATATATATCAATATATACATTCCCAATGTACTTGGTCTGATAAATATGACCTGCTCTAGGTGTTCCTGCTCCGGCAGGGGATTGGACTATATGATCTTTCAAGGTCCCTTCCAAAACCTGAGATTCTGTGATTCTGTGAAATGAAAGAATCTGAGGTGAGACTAAGAGGGTTTAATGTGACTTGCTTATCAAAGTGTGGTGGTTTTCTTCAATGACTCAAGTAAAGGCCAGGAGAAAATATTTTGCTTTCATTCTTGCAATGAGTTTGAATACTATGCACTTCTAATGTCCATTTTCCTCATGTTCAGCAGGATCAAGCTCAGATGTAAAATAAGCAGCTCTATTTGAGTTCACATGTGTAAAAAAGTGTATGAATGCTTACCTTCTAGGGTGATTTCTGAACTTGAGGTTTCTCTATGAAATGCTGCAAACATTCTTTGCTGTCTGTGTTAATGTTGCATTTATTTTGACACATATTATAATAAGTTCCATGTTGTTTTGATCTATAGGTGTAGAAATATATCTATGCATTTTGAGAAACCTATAAAGTAACCTCTTTCATCTGTGTGGCATGTTCCCAAGAGTTTGGTTTTGTTCATGGCAGTACAATACGGGATAGATTTACAAATACCCTCTCATACTTTTTATTTTTCATCTGTGGGAACAGGTAGGTACTTTCCAAAGCTACTTTAGAAGACCCCATACACTGCAATATTGCTGTTAGCAGTTTGCCAGCCTCCCAGTGGCTGACATCCTCATTCCAGTGCAGAGTGGTACGTGGTGTGACACGGCGTGCTGTCCCCACAGACTCGTTTAGGGAGAGAACTTCTACTTGAAACCCAGGGCTGCGTTGCCTCAGCCTCCTCTGCATCCGCTTGCAGATGTGCTGTGAAATCTGCGCTGCAGCAAATGCCACTCTTCTTCCACAGGAGACAGGTGCTGAATTCTCAATGAAATGGATAATAGAGTTAGAAAACATTGGGAAGCTAGGGTTTGGGTATGTGTTTGTTGCTGCTGTTTTATGGAGCGTGTGCTACCTGTGATGTTCTAAATGGATGAGGTCTGGTTTATTAATAGAGAACAAAATCTGAGGTAATTAATGTGTTAATTGCTATTTGTAAGTATAATGCATGGAGAGAACAAGAGAGGGAACGAAGGTCACAAAAGTTTGGTGAGTTTGTGTTGGGTTTTTTGCTGTTTTTTATATTCCCTGAACTACCACTAAATGAATCAGCAGAATAAATTCCAGATGTTAAAAACCACTGATAGTCAGATGGGTGCTGTCTCGGTGATATCCCTCCTCTGGCAGTACTCCCCAGTGTCTCCCAGACCCTTCCCCAGACCTTTTTGAATTTACCTCTTTCCAGGCTTAAAGTAAGATACTGCATATTTTGCACATGGTCTCTGTGATGGGAGACTTGTGAAAGGAGTGAGCCAGGGAAGACCGGCCCTTTTGTCCCCTGCAGAGCCGTAGTGCCAGGCCAGTGGCATGTGGCCAGCAGGAGAGATGTGCCAGCTCTGGAGAATGCCCACTGAAAAGCCAGGACAGGAGACAATCCAGACCAAGCTGCTGAAGGAACGTGGCCGGGTCAGCCCTTCCGGGCAGTGCAGTCTCAGGTAGACATTGTTCATCTGTGACTGCGGACTCTTTCTTCCTTGCTTCTGGTTTACCTGGTGTGTGTCTTTCACTCTGATAAATGCAGTTGTTCGGTTGTTTATAGGATGAGGGGGATAGGTAGCTTTTGCAAGTTAGGGCAATGGAGAATTTTCCCTTGATGTATGGGGTTTAGGTGCAGGCCTTTTGAGGAGAAATGATTTTCCTGTAGGAGGAGCCGTAGAGAGGCATCGTGTTTTCACAGTGAAGTGCTTCAGGCTGCTGTACTGTAAAAACCGAACCTGGGAATGCAGAGAGCACTTATAAATAGCTTCAAGCTGTATGTTCTACATTATACATGCTTTATGCAATCTTTGATTTCATTGCCAACATACATTTTATCTCTTAACAAGGAAATGGTAAAATCTTACTTGTTTAAATTTATAAATAGTTCTGTTGAAGTACAAGTGGATACGTATATGCAAAGTAAACAAGGTTTTAATTAAACCAGTTCTTTCCATATGTTTTCCTTTTTATTGAGCTTGTGATTATAATGGCTGCCTGAAAATACTGTTGTACTCGAGTGATACAAACCAGAAATGTATATAACTCAGGCTCTCATTACCTTAGGGATGAATTGCATCCTGTTTCCCTGGATGGAAAAAATCATTGTGAAATAGAGGTGTAGCATTGCCCGAGCATAGGTTTCATAGGGTGTAACATGGTCCTGCATTAACACCTTGGTAAATTCTTCACAGTTACACCAACATATTATATAGGTTCTCCTCTTTTAATATACACTTGTGTGTTTTGCTATCTAGGATTTAAATGCATGCCATAAAATATTCAATATCTGAAATGTTGCAAAGTCAACATTTGCTTTCTGAGCCCTAGATTTTTGTTGTTGTTTCACAACTGTAATTATACACTAATTTTCCTACTTATGTTTAATAAACTCCCAGAAGCTGAAATGTATCATTTATTTTGCTACTGTATTCTTTATGGAAAATACTAATTCCCCCTGCCTTTTGTGTGCTTCTGAAGGAGATGACTCTGTACTTCATAGAATGCTCCAGTTTACATGGTCTAAATCAGCTTAGTGAGCACAAGTATAAGTAGCTCTGAGAAAAGCTCAATTAGATATTGCAGCAAAAACCAATAAATATATTCTACAACATATTTTAGGAGCCTGCTAAAAGCAGTGGGATTTCAGCAAATGTTTCTGACTCTGCTCAAATTACAGTTGATTCTTTTTAATTAAGTATAAGTTCCAAAAAAATTCTTCTTGGAACATACAAATTTAAACAAAGGCAGTTTGACTGAAGTGAGCCAACAGCGTATAAGTTTTCTGATACAGTGTAAAAATCCTTTTACTGATCTCTCTTAGAGTTAACAAATAAGATGTATCTTCAGACTCTAAAATGTATAGTTCTGGGAGTATCACTGAGTAAGGCTGAATGCTTTCGTGGTCCCTCATTTCCATTCTGGGGGCATGATATAAACACGATTTAAGTAGAGTCACAACTTACAACGCTTGTATGTCAGCTACTACAGCTGGACTGGTAATAACTTCAAAGAGGCATTTCTTCAGGTGCCTCCTCTATTTCTACTTCACACTATTAAAAAGTGGCACAGCCCAGTATGGGCTACTAATGTGGAAAGCACTTAAAGGAATGCTTTATAATGTCAAGCTACTTAGGAATCCTGCACAGTAAAGGGTCAGCCTGCAAAACACCAGGCACCTTCTGAGCTGTCTGCATTTTCCTTGCTGAAGCGGGGACACCTCTGTGCCGTGATTTGCATCTTAAAGTTCAGATGTCAGAGACTGTATGTGTAGAATAACTTTCAAGAGTAGGTTTGGGGTTTTGTTCGTGGCTTTTATTGGTGTTGTGCGTTGGGGTTTTTTGTAAAAGAAGTACATGCTGGACGTGATTACACTGTGTGTGCTTAGGTATTTGGATCCCCTGATGTTACTTTAAACGTTATTTGCTAAAATTTCCCTGACATATGTTTCTAAAGCCACAAAGATTTCTAATCTTCTGGGGAAAAAAAAAAGTACCTAACATAGAGAATTTATTTGGTTTATGAAGAATTAGAAGCTTGTGTACTTTTGTTCAATATATTGATCTAAACACTTTATCTTTCTCTCAATGAATTGAAATGTTTTCCAAGTATGCATGCAAAATGCTGAAGTGACAATACGAAAAATTAAGTAGGGCCTTCAACATGATATTCTGCAGATGTCCTATCATCGTTTAGTCTTTCCAATGTTGCTTTAGGAAATGGTTTCCAATTTCTACCTGTAGGGCCCACCCCTGGTGCTGTCAGGATGCTTCAGTTCCAGTTGTCAATTTAACTACCAATTAGTGCCAATTGTGATGGTGGTTTTTTGCTAAAAGATTGTCCTTTCTGAACTTGACAAACATATTTCCCATAGACCACAGAAAAGGTATCAGATAGTCGTGACTTCCCAAAAGTGACAGAATGCGTTGCCTTTTGACCGGTAAAGTGACAGGGTTTATTTGTTGTTTTTGGGTCCTGATGCAATGTTCCTCAGTTTGCCAAGGATTCACATCATGAGAACCTTAAACATAATTTTGCATCAAAATGAGAAAGAACTCCTTTAGTGTCTGCAGGCTTCCAGGAAGAGCTCTGAAGCTTTAAGTGGGTGATACCTCATGAACTGAATTACATGCAAGTAAGGCCAGTTTCTTAGCTGGTGGACAGCTCTGTATTTTTAGCATGTAATAAATACACATTCACAGTAATAACAAGAAAAATTAGTTTGTATGTGGAAATAATGGGAAAGAGGTTGCATAAATTTGTTTCTTGAAAGTTCTTTTTTAAAAGTTGGGGTTTTCTCCTATTCTAGTAAAGCGAGAAAAGAAAAAGGAAGGCATAAAGTGATGTACAACAGACCAAAGCCTTCACAACTGCGGATCTTTTGGGTTTTGGTGGTGTTTTTTGGACAAAGCCAGGGATGTTGTTGCTGTGCAATTTAATCTGAATGTGAAGCAGTCAGCTTCATTACAGAAATAATTTGCTGCAATAATTACTACAGACATTGTTTATAGGTAACTATTATTTAAAAGCAGTGTGGGGGGCATGTGGCTCTGAAAATAAATGTAGATAATTTTGCTAAAGATACTTAATCAAATATTTATGTCACCCCTTGGTGATCCCTGAGGAACACCTGTAGCGGTACAGAGTAATATAAAACTTTTCTTTTTCCTGAGGACTCTTTATTAGTGTAAAGATTCCACTTCCATAATTTCTTTCAAAGCCTGTATTTTACAGCAGTCGTGCCAGCAGCTAAGAAAAAGTAAGTGTAGCGCTCCCTGGAGACTCTCAATGCCATTCCTGAATTAACCGGAGGAATCATTAGGAGCAACATAAGAAGTCCCTTTTGTTTCAGGGCCTGAGCTTAATAACTGCTTCTCACCCAGCCCCTGGTGAATAGAAGCAAAGCTGAGGGGTTGTGTTTCCACTTGCTGTGCTGTGTGTTGCTGTCAGGTCACCTCACCGAGAAAGGAACATGGGGAAATCAGACTGACTCAGAGGATCACTGGAGGGAAGGAGCCCAGCTCCAGGTAGAACCAGCAAGAGATATTAGTACTTCAGAGCGCCCAAGTCATCTGCTGGTATAAATCCAGAAACCCGATTATCTATTTTTCCTTTCCCCTCCTGAGAGAACTGCTTACATCCAGTAGCAGTGCTGTTACCAAGTGAAAAAAGGTGCATTTTAGCATATGCAGAACTTGTGGAGGGCATCTAGATGTGAACTGAACCATAGCTATCACTAGGAGCTATGATACACATCCAACCTAAGAAAACAGGATATTAAAGTGAATAAAAAAAAAGACCTTACTTTTTCTATTGATTTACGATAATCTGCAATTTAGTTGATGCAACAGGACCCTCTATGTACAAAGCATGATACAAAAGTCTGAGTCTGATATTAGTCAAGTCAAACAGCTTAATGAAAATCTACTGTATTTTTACATAATGAGTTTTCTAAACACAATTACTGGCATTGCCATTCCCTTTTTATATTTTTTTTTTAAATTTTCTGTTTTGCAGGCAACCTGTTCTCTAATAATTATGTAGTCTAAGGCACACTTCTCAATTCCTATTGTTGTTTTGTCATATAGACAGGAAAACACAATGTCCAGAGGCAAAACGTTTGTGTTTCTTCCTTCATGTAAAATCATCTGAAACAAGACTTAATGCCAACACAATATTTCAAATTTGTTAGTTTATTTCTGCTAACTGATGGATCTTGATTATTTTGTTGGATAACCCACATGCTTGTTAGAATAATTGATAAATGTACAAGGACTTACTTTTTATTGAGTTTTCATGTGAATAAATAAAAGTTACTTAAACCTTTCAAAGCATATACCAGGACTTTACTTGACATGAACAGATTTACAGACCAAATTGAGATTTTAAAGCATGGTGAGTTTTTTTTTAAGGGAATCTTGGCATGGACTTGTTTCATGTGTGAAATTTTAAATCATTGTACCAACTCTCAAACATGCATGGGGGGCATTTTTAGAAACTGAACTTCAGCTAATGAGGGACGGTACATCAAGTAACAGTAAATGTGAAAGCTGTTAATGCTGCCATTTATATTAAGAAGCCTCTGCTAAAATTTTGATTGTGTTTTTTTGAGTAGGAGACAGTTCCTGCTTCAAAGCTGTTACTGTTGAAATAGGATAGGTCGACTGTAACTGAGGAAGAAAATAAAAACGCAGAAAGATGTTGTGGGCAGGAAGGTAATTTTCCATGTCCACAGTTATGTCTGAAGTCCATTGCCAGGGGACAAGCTTTCTGGTTCTCCAAAATCTATTGAACATAAAGCTTACAGACAAGGTAGAGTTATAGTACCTCAAAGAAATAATAAAGAAAATTACAAAATTCTAAATTGTTAGGTTTGTCTTTCTATGTAGAAAGTAACTGCACTGATTGTCCCATTAAATAATGATTTTGTCGTTGATGTAAATTCTGTCACTCCTGAAGACCACCTGCTAATTACTGCAATTTACTGATAAGCAAAGGAATGCTAGGAACTGAGCGGTATATTTCTGTAAATAAATATTTGTTGTTTTCAGGGATATTTTTATGATAAATGTTCCTCTCGATGTCAACTGCACTCTGCACAAATACAGTAATAGACAAGTCTCCATGGGACAAAGTCTGACGGGTAGTTAAGCAAAATTTTACTCAACTTGTCAGGCTGGAGACCACTCTGAGACAACAGGTTCACTGCAGTGCTTGCAATGTGTTATGCAATGTCTTGTGTTTCGTACTTGTAAAGTGAAAAAACCCATAGTATGACCGAGTCAGTATTTATTCCAACTGACATCTCCTATGCAGAATCAAGAATATATTTGTAAATGTACTTTCCTCACTCTGAAACTGGAAAATGTGGCTCCTTTTTGTCTTAAGGCTCAGTTTCCAAGGGCAGTTTCTTTATGAGAGGGACATTCTGACATCGATTTGGGAAGGCAGGTAGTCAGCCTGGAAGAACACAAACACTGACTCATCTGAGAGTCCACTTTGTATTTAGCTCTGAGAGCCTCAGTAGCCCCGGGGGAGCTGGGTGGTGCAGGACAAAGGAGCCAACCTCAGGATTCTTTCTTCTTGGTGACCTTCCTGCTGCACTAACCATGATAGAGTCTTCAGGCACTCACGTGTTTCACTGTCCCTGTGAGCACTATCAAAAGAAATCTCTCAAGATCATTTGTTTGAGAAGTCTCAGGGAGACCAATAATCCAGTAATAGTTAATCCTTAATTTATTCTTTTCTCAACCACTTAATTTATAAGTTGCTTGTCCTTATTATGCCCTGTGATTTGTTCTGGTACAGAGCCTGAATTTCTGCTTTGTGAAGCTGTGTGCTTTGCACTACTGCTTTTAGTTGATAGCAATTTTGAGGGGTCTGGCCTTCTAGGACTGTGAATTGCTTCAGGTCTAATAGGTCGAGATCATTCCAAATTGGGTTAGTCAAGTCACTAGGTATTAAGTCTGTCTTAATGTACTTAATGAGAAGCCTTATATACAGTTTATGCAGCGTCTGGTGGAGGCACAGAGGTGAAAGAAAAAGCAGTGACTCCATGGAGAGGAGAACGGCTGTGCACGTGTGTTGTGCCTATGCACAGGTTGGTGTGTGTATCTAAGAGAATGCTAAAAGGATTCCTGTGGAGAAGAGGGCACCACAACAATCGTTAAGGCAAGTGTTTCATTAGTGAAACTGTTGCTTTTTCTGGAATTAAGTGAGTGTAGGAGGGTAAAGGAGTTGGAGACCTCACACAGCTTCCCCTCTGTGCAGATTGACCCTGGTAATGTTCACGTCCTCTATCATTCTTCTAGAAATACTGGTAACCTTTCCTGTAGTGACTCTAGCTTCACACTGAATGCAGCANGCACTGCGTACTGAGTTGTGCTCTGCAGCAGGAAAAGAGCTGCAGCTACTTAAAATCCTTCTTTTAATAATTTTCCCTGTTGGTCACACCTGTGTTGAAGTACTGTATGTGGAAGCTCAAATATTCTTTGCTAGGGCTTCTCAGAAATAATTATTTAGTTCATTGTAGAATCAAAAAGTGATAATGAGATACGCTTTAATTTCTAAAAGTCAGAGTCTTTTGTTTTTCTGTACCTTATGGACCTAATATTAGTCTGGATTCTTTTGGAAGTGCAGCTTGCTTGCTCTTTACGAATGTGTGAAATGAAATAATTTAAAAGAGGGAACATTTGCCCTGTGTATTTCTAAATCTCTGTTATTTTCAATTGACTCTTAATATGAAAAATATCTTTTTAAGCTTGTTTTGGGAGGCATAAAGTGTTTCGGGTGTTAAAGAGAAGCTGATATGGTTTCATTTATAGGAATTAATGACAGGGCATGTAAGTAGGAAAGGTATTCTTGTATATAATGTATCACAGCAAAGCTGTGGAAAGGTTTGTCCTTGGTACTGTTCTGGCCTTTTATTACAAGGAGCAGGAAGAACAGTCAATAACCACTTATTAATGTTTTTCTCTCTCCTTTATTGTAGCTTTAGGTACATTAGGCCTTCAGTAATTATCTCATTCATAATCCTCTATCACAAGCAATATTTTCTGCATCTTGTGAAGCATAATTGGAAAATATTTTCTTTGGATGTACACTATTTCTATTCCCTCTTTAATATAACTTTACCCAAGAGTATCTTGCCCAGGAAAAATGAGCAAGCATAATTTTATACAGGTAATCAAATCTCTCAAATGTTGGCACATTTTCCTTTATCTCCATGGGACCGAACGCTAACCTTCAAATAAACCTAGGCATTAAAAGAGAGGATTTCAGCACACAATTAGAACTCAAATAAGCCTTGTACAAGGCAACTTGAGCAGAAGAGCTATTTTGAGTTATTAGTACTGTATTTCTATTACAGGGTATTCCGTTTGATTACTACAGAACTGTAGGGGAATATATATATATTAGTCTAGGTGGATGTGTACATGTCTTCATGTGGGTATATATACATATGTCTAACATTATTTAAACACTGGCTTATAGCAAGAGTATGTTTCCTGTCTAAATAATTCTATTTTTTCCCCCCCACGTAGGACTCAAACCCACATCTTGATACAGGTTTTATCTTACTAGGTTGAGTGAAAATAAATATATAGAGGGGGAAAAAATCATAGAATCATATTGGTTGCAATACACCGTTAAACAGTTAATTTATTCCAAACCTTCTGACATAAATCATGTTGAAGTGGGAGACAAGGAAAGCCATACAGAATTGCAGATACAAAGCTAAGACCTGGTTTCTGGAAGAGCAGACGCTTCCAAGGCCGGTGTATGGTAGACCTACAATGAAACCTTTCATTCTCTATTTTTGTTGTGGAATTGAACATTCTTAGTTCTGTTTTCCCTTGGTTTGGTATCAATAGCTCTTGTGAATACAGAACCCGGAGCAAAATGATGCTGAAAGATGATATGACTCTCCAGCTGTAAACAATTTCCTGGGATTCTGGCAGTACCCAGGAAGCCAGCTGCCATTTTCACAGTGCTTGTGGTAGAGGAGGTGCTGGGTCACTCAATGCAGAGGTTTGTTTGGGTTTTGTTCCTGTTCTAGTATAAAACTAGACATTAGTTGCATGTAAAAATGCAATAGTAGGCTTATGCTGGTCATTTAGAGTTTTGTGATATGAATATGCTCATCCTCCAGGACTAAAACTTGGATTATTTAAAATCCCATTTTCACTTGACCAAATTATTCCATGGCTATCATAGACAAACCCTGATAATTGAGGGCTGAATTTGGGGGTTTATGTTCTTGGGCAAAGATTTTTCTATTTTGCATTGCCATGAAAATATCCACCGAGTTCTTCCAATTATAACACTTGAGTTCTAAGATAATTTGCTTAGTGAGTCCTTTGTTAATCATTGTCTTAATTTACTGTGAAAACATTGTTAAAAGTAAGATAATTAGCTTTTTCTAATCTGGTGCAAGTATGATTTAAAAAAAGAAGGAAAGAACAAAAGCCCTCAATACAAAAGCTATGTTTTTAACCTGAGTTAAAGCAGCAATGGAGACAAGAAGATAACTTGGCGAATAATTTTGATGATCTGTTGAGTTTATTTGCTGGTAGAACAGACCCAGATCACCTGGCTCTACTTGGAATTTCTGCCCATGCAGAAGGTACCTCTGTGTCAGGTTCATTGCTTAGGCATTAATTGCTCCTCCAGAAGGGAGAGGACTTTGATTCATGGAGTCCTGATAGTCTGAGGTGGGTCTGTTCTTAAAGTTCTTCCCTTTGCACAAGAAATTACACATCAATGGGGCAAACCAAAGAACAGGGTAAAGTGCCCTAAGTTATACCATTTCAAGAAAATTAAGAGGGGTGAAAGCTGCTGTTCTGGACTTGGGGGAGAGGAGTTTCAAATACTTGCCTAATTACGTAAGTAAAATGTGGGATGAGGTTATTGTCAGCGTATGTTTCCTGTGTTCTCTGAAAGTTAGCTCTGTGGTTCTAGGAACCAGGCCCTCTCTGAGAAGGTGTGTCTGTTGTTACATCCCAGTGATGTGGAAGGCTGGAATATGTGCAAACAGAGGGCTGACAGCTTTCGCGCAAACCTGCCCAAAAGGCAGTTAGTTTTTTCAGGGCTAGAGTGAGAGTTCTGATACGGTTGCCTAAAGTTGATGGTAGATTTCTGAGGCTCTGTGAATCTAAGAAGCCATCTGCTGATGTCTGTGTTAATGCTAGGAAATTGATCTGCAATGGACCTGGTAACTAATTGACATGAGAGTTGCTTAGGAAATAAAATTTTGTCATCATCTGATGATACTTTTTGATAGGTGAGCTGACCTTTAACGTTCTTTACTTTCCTTTCGACGGTCATTGAACTATACTTGAGTCTGTTTTGTTCATAGGTACTCTTAGTATCACTCAACATTTCAGTTACTCTTGTGATGCTTGCATCTACTTTGAGTGTGTCTGTAAATCAGGCCTTATAGGTTAAGAAATAGATATTTGTACGTTTTGCCAAGTCTTAGGGACGACCAATGTAGTCAGTTTTTAAAATACATGTTAAAAATAATGAAAAATCAGCCTTAAGGTACAGGCACTGTGAGGGCCCCCGCAGTGAGGTCAGAGGTGTGGCATCATCATCACTTACATGTGTTGGAACATATGCCATACCTGCTTTCTGAAGAGCTGCCCCATGAACGTGGACAAGCATACTGTATTACTTGCTGATAGAGAAATGGTACTGTACACCTTTTCCAGTTGTATTGTGCTTCACTCCTACTGCAACGAACTTTCACAAACTTCAATACATTTGACATTTTTATTTTGGGGATTTTTTGGTCCTCTAAAATAGTGTCCTTTTACACATTTTATTCATTATTCAGTGGATCATCTTAAAGTTCAAGAACTTACTGGCAGTACTTCTACTGTAAGAATATGCAACCTTTTTTCCTCATACTTTTCTCCCTCTTTATATTCCTTCATGTTGATAAGAACAGTCAAGTTAGAGATATAAAAAAAAAAAAAAGTCCTTTACTATTGACTTTTACTTTGTTCAAGTCTGGGGTATTTATGCTGACACCATGTTCAATATTATTATCATTAGGAATGATTAGGGAGTGGGAAAAAAAGGAGTGTGGAAATAGCAAAAAGGAAGATGTAGAAGAAATTGTCCAGCTGTTCACTGTTATTTAAGATAATGGTCAACCTCAAAAATTTATGAGACTTCTACTACTGGGAATAAGAATTCTTGAAAATTAGCTTCTTTCTAAACTTAAAAGAGAATAGTGCTTGAGATGAATAGAAGCTGTGTGCTGTTTTATTTATTTTGCTTGAAGAAGTCTATTGTTCTTGAAATGCTATTTGAATTCAGTGAAGCATTTGCATTACAACACATGTTTTATTACAAAGTACTTTTCTGTAGCCATGCAGGTCTGTAGTGGGGAACTTGCTGCTTCTCTATTTCTCTTCGTATTCATCTTAATTCATTACATTAAGCTCATGTGGCATAAAAATGTGATGCACTTCACTGAAAAAAACGTGAATATATACTCAGAAATACACAGTTGTATGTACCCTGAGATGAGAGAGTCACTCTTAGTATCTGTGTTGGCTTTTCAAGCAGCAATAAAGGAAACTCTGTAATAATAACTGAACACTTATGACTGGCAAACAGCATCCTGCAGTTCAGAACTGGAATATGAATGGACACCATAGGAGGCTGGCCTGTTTTTGATGAAAACTGTTTTTAACAGCGTGAATTTATGAATCTACTCAGTGCAAATGAGAGTTTATTATGCTGAGAGCCTAAAAATGATGCTTCATTTATTAAATTAATAAAAAAATTGTATTCAGATACTGCTGGAGAGTTTTGTTAGACCTTCCAGAATCTCAGAGCTGAGGCTGAAACCATTGACTTACGGGAGGTAATTGTGAAAAGAGGACAAGCAGCCAAAACCTTCCCATTCTTTGCTTGATGGAAACGAATGTGTTTGGAGCAGGACCTGTCACGGTTTCCCAATCTGTGCACTACAGAAAATGATACTTGCCCATTTTGAAAATTCTGGGTTTGTTTAATAAAAGCTTTTCATAATTATTTTGCCCTAGAATAAAAGGCTTTTACCCTTTTAAGACCTTTCTTCCACATCATGGCTCAGCTACGTCTAATTGCTGCACCATTGGAAGCAACAGCATCTACTGTAGTAGATTCAAAGTAACTTCAAATTGACACTGATGCGGTAGAAATGGTAACATGAAATTCAGGCAAATTTGATACCTAGTCACACATAGCTCTAAGGCTTATTGCCAGATTTTGATATCTCGTCTGCCAGCTGTACTGTGCACTGCCCAGCTCATTCAAACCATATGCCTTGAGCAAACAATCAGCAAAGTGTGTTAAAAGCTCTGGAAAGTACCACATTAGCCGTAAGTCAACCAGCTGCATGCACTGCCCTATTAATTTGGATAAAAGCTTACCCCTTTAAAACTGATTTTTCACTTCTTTAGTTCTAAAAATATGGCTTAAATATAATCTGTGCATCTGCAGTTAGGTTTATAGCAACAGTTTCATACTATATGCAAAATATTATTGAAATTCTATTTAGGCTTTTTAAAAGATTCCTTAGAGACAGAAAAGTGCATTACAAGCTTTTCAGTAGCTCAAAGGGAACCAGTCATTCATGGAGCACCCTAAAGCCTTTGTAGCACATACTCTTCATGCTCCTGAAAGAGTCTTGGTCAGAGTAGAGTGTTCATTCTTGTGTCATAAACAAAATGAAAAATGTATGCATTGGTTTTCCTCCTTGGGTTGGATTTTGGCTGATGCTCACCCTAGTTGAGTCACTGGCCTACAGCTATTTGCAAGAGCAAGTCAAGAATTCACTGGCAACAACAAACATGTAACTGTATGGGTGTGTGACTTCTTACTTCTATGGAGAGCTGCTTTGTCTTTATGCTTCTATACTTTTTTAATGTGTCCCAATTTAAAATGGAATCTCTGGTATTTACATTTATATAGCTATGGATCGTTATTGTCTGACCATTAAAATAAAGGGTAAATAGGAAGATAGGGAGATAGCGTAGCCATTGTGACTGGTAGAAAGTCCTACTTTCTCACCTATAATCATATTTCAGAATCCAGAATAGTATTGTTTTAGATTCAATTTTGTAAGATTTAAAAAGAGAGAACAATGCATGTTAATAAAAATTTTAGCAGTATCTCTGAGCTAGAAAATGAAATACTTTGCTCCAAGCAGTCTTAGCTAAATAAAAAAAAGGTAGCAAAATGTTATGAATGATTTTCCTTGCTGCTTTTTACCTACATAGTCCTCTGCTTTTATTCCCTGAAATATATTATCAAGAGAAAAGGGTATTGCAGCTGATAACCCAGGACCGGAGAGCAGCCTGCTGGGGTTCAGTGCTTGTTTTTCATAGTGCTTATGGTTGGGCCACGGTGAGGCATGATTAGGCGAGTAAATTTGATTCTACATTCTATCAGTCAAGCTAATGTAGTGCCATTATTAACAGCGCTATCTTTAAATATTAGGGTGCTAGAAAACCCGACAGACTCCTGTTGTTTTACCTCTCCATTGACTCATGCACGTTCTCACAGCAAATACAAACTACCCCTCAGCAGCACTCAGAGGGTCTGCAACACGTAACAGGCCATTGCTGGGCCTTTGTTGCTGTTCCTCTCATCACATCACAGACCTCAAATGACTTTATTATTTAGTTTATTGGCTCCACTTCTTGTTTCCTTTTACTTTCTATTCCAGGTCATTGCAGATGGAATATATCTTGAATTAGCACAAAATAGCTCACTGCTGTACGCAGCCAAAAAGTTCTGAAGTCCCCCTTGTTGGTGCAGCAGTCTTGGGTAGTTACACTCCTCCAAATTGTAGCCTCCAGGACCACCCTTATCAAACTTAATGTACTTTAGGACAATGTCTTAGAGGTTTGCGCTTTCCACTTGTAGAAGTGGCTGAAAGTAAAAAGGCACTTGTCCAGGTCTTGACTGTGGCTGTGAAGTCTTAGGACTTGAGGTCTGCAGAGACCTAATAACTGATATAAATACGTGTTACAAAGTTCACTTCAAAGCTGTGGATGGTGGCTCCCTGTAGAAGTATTCCTCCAGAGGTAAGCTGATACTATGCTGGATGAGAGCCAACAGGCTCTTAACTTGCTTTTAAAAACCTGACTTTGGAAAGCTTTGCACAGAATACATCTGTATTTCTAATTTGCACCTTGAAGGATGAAATCGACTGGAGAGTTGGTGAGAATGAATAAATTGATTCACAGTGGGTTGACAACTCCCTGTGTCTCTCTTTCTGTGAAACATCTGTGGGTGATGCCACCACAAAATTTGACTGCTGGCTTGCAAGCTGGTTTACCAGCAATATGTGATTAAAAACCTGTTACTAAGATATATGCACCTGAATTTGTGGAACTGTTTTCTATATTACTGTTGTGACTTTGAATGGGTGATAAAGGGACTGGAGCAGAGCAAGGAAAGACCTATTTCTTCCAGAAATGTCATCTCTGCTCTGCTGACTCCCATAGATGTGGGAGTGGAATAATGCAGCAGAAAATCAAGCCCAGAACTGAAAGTAATAATTTATTAAGAATATCTTTTTCCTTTTAAAAAGTAATTTCTAAGTGATTTTTTTTTACAGCTATTGAGAGAAAAATAATGAAAATGAAGTTTTTAGCAAATATTACAGGGTGAAATTTCTAGCAGCCAAATAATTAGGTGCATTCATTTGTAAATATCAGTGATGGAGATGACAAGTTATATAGATCACAATTCTTCTCTTCTTGTCATGAGAAGTAATTTATTATTTGAGTAATCACACGGCACAGCACAGAATGTAGATTCCCGTAGAAAAAGATTCACAATGTTTATGAATGCACTAGCATTTTATCATTACAAAATTATGAACTCAGAAGAAATCATCAATTTCTAAACTGCAGTGTGTGTGTGTGTGCACTGAATGCAGCTGTGCTGCAAAAAGAGACAGGTAGACCCCCGAATCCAGTGCTCTTGCACATCATGTGTCATCAGCAGATTTTCCTAATGTCTGTCTGTTACTGATGAAGTATACTCACCCTCATGCCACTTCAGTCTATGATGAAGGTGCAGAGTGTACTCAGAAAGTATCTTTATGTTGAGCACACTTAATGAATAGAACTGTATTATTTGGCTCTCTTTCATCCTGAGAATTGTCCAATTTCATACAAAGATGAAAAGAAACATGAGACTCGGATGTCCTGGCAATCTACGCTTGGTGCTGAAGAATGAATTAAATAGATGAAGTTCTTAGCCACTATCTTTTTACAAAGGAAAACATAAAATTATGTAATTATATGATACTGGCATTTAAATTTATTCAGCCCTTGTAGAATCTGCCCATGACTTTTTTTTTTTTTCCCCCCAAACATCCATTATTGTAGCTTTATTATTATAAGGAACAATTTGCTATGGCACAGCTGGCCATCAGCAAGGCATTGTAGAGTTAATTCCATAGATGGCCTTCAGCGAGGCAGCGTCTGATTCATTCTTAGCTGAGCGCTGCCAGGACACAGACTTGTGTACTAAACCGATGAGAAGCAGCTTATGTGTATTTGTGTGAGCCTGTGCTGTAAGTTTCTATTTTCAGACTAAAGGGAAGGACTATTAACCACAAACTCTAGAGCCTCTGATTTTATAATTAGAAATCAATTGGGCAAAGCTTAGTTTTGCATATATGGCCTCTTCCCATAACTGTATCCCAGAATGGTTTTCTCCTGAAATGATTTGCTTAGCAATTTTACATTAAAGGCTAATCTATTTTAAAATCAGTTTGAAATACTAAATTACCTGTGTGCTTTTGGTGGCCACGTAGAAAAAAGTTTAACCAATATGGAATTACGTGAATGGTGGTTTGGGGTTGGCTTTTTTTCTTTGTAATTTACATTTTCATCTCATTGTTTATTTGTTTTAATTAAAAGCTGTCACAAAACTTGTTGGCACTGCAGACTTGCAGTGACTTTGGTAAGGGCACGGCAGGGCCAATTGCATCTGGAGTTTATATTGTTCATTTGTGTCCACAAGGAGGGTAAAACCAGCTGTGCTATGTTATGCCAGACAGATTGCTAAAAGACATTTACTCAACTGATTTGGCCACCCCGGGCCAGTATGGTGGTGTGGATTCATTTCTGTCCTGATTGCCCTGGTGTTTGGGAATCCTCAGGTGGCACAGATGTAGCATTTCCTATTGCACTTATTTTCTGGTATTGTGCACAGAGGGCTTTTTAGATCTCCGAAAGAAGGTATCTGACCAGTGTATGTAATTCCATTGACCTTCAAACTCAGGGGTGGGGGAGCAGAACTCAACAATCTTGGTTTTTTTCCTAGAAAGTTAGCTGATGTGTCGGAGCCCACATCCTGCATTTCATCCAGGTTGCTCTTACAGGGAGGACTGAATGCCAGTTTTGCTCTTTCTTCTGCATGTATAGTACAAGTCAGCCAAACTTCTTGACCTTGGCCAAATGTAAATGTAACAAGAAGGTAATGTATAACATGTGTTGTTCTTCTGTTCTGATGAATTTTAGGTGGGGAGTCGAAAGCCCTTTACATGCTAAAGGGGAAATTTCTAATTAAAACCGTAGTAAAATTATTTGTGATTTTTAATTTACAATAAGCAATTTATTGTGGTGGTACCAATGTATATTCTGGGGGAGCAGGAACCAAGAAATAACCTTTTAGGTTTTACTCTTTCTGTCTGAGATCTCATTATCTGTGCAAGCTTATTACATACTGCCCCACAGTAATACTGCTTTAAAATGTGCAAGAATATCTGAGATTTGTGGCATGATAGGGGTGAGTTGAATTGGATCTAAGTAACCGCAGATGTGGCTGGTTTCATCTTTATCAGCTTATCTAAGCTTTTGCACTTAAAGGCTTCTGTCAGTTCAAAGCACAGACACTGCTTGGCTGAACAGAGCAAAACTATGGTTCCACTTCTTAGCATTTCAGAAATAACAATAACTTAATTCAAACTCATGTGCTACAGAGGTTGAAGGAGTTTAGATATGCATCAAGTTAAAATTCTTTTCCATTTTTGTAAAACAAGGACACACAAAAACTCCAGAAACATGTAAAAGCTCTTGAAGTTTAATTTTAGTTTTCTCAAATACGCTTTTGCTTTTCATGTGAACAAATACAATGTGAGTTCTTTTCCTATTGCCATGTTTAAAATAGAGGAATCACTAAAATATAACTCAAATTTTGGCATCAAAGAGCAACTTTGTCAATGCAAGCATCTGGGAAGATTCTTAGAATGTTGGAATAACTGTCGCATAGGATTTCTGTTCCAAACAGGGGTAGACAAAAATTTGCTACTGCATAGCATAATTAGATATCTAAGTATATTTCCATGTTTGAAATCATGGGAGAACCTACTAGTGCAGAATATCGTGGGGTTTGGTTTGTATCTCCATGTTTGATAGTTTGTACTTCAGCTAGACACCATGGCATTTCAGAGGAGAGCTGCTATCCTCTCTTTTGATAGAGGAAAATATGGACAGCAGCACAAATATATTATTTTTAAAAGAGCCTCAAAAAATAGGACTGGCAATTTCCAAAAGCCAGAGCAAAGTCAGCCTAATTAATTTGGTAGTGAAATATATTCAAAGCAATGGCAGAATGGAATGATTTGGTTTGTGAGTCAAAACTTGTATTCCAAAATTCTTTGGCCAAGTGGGGATCTATTAAAGGTAAGCAGGAAGAGATGATTAGGAAGTGACTGTTGAACTAAGAAGATATCAGGGCTCTCCCTTTCCCCAAACCCAGTCCATCAGGTTTTAGGCATGCTTCTGTCTTGACCTTTTGCCTTAGGTTATCAGGCTCCTATATGACATTTTCTGCTCATGAAAACATGACTTTCCTGCGTAAGATATGTTTTGAAAATAGAATTTTTAAATCCATGGAACAAATAGGTAATTGGATCCCTGTAGTATTTGCGGAGTCAGCCTGGGCTGATGAGAGCAGAGGAAGGAGGCTCAGTCCAGGGGACTGCCTGTAGTGCCTTGTGGATCAATCAGATGGCACCAGTGGTGAGGGACCATTCATCTACCGTGGCCCCTGTCAGCTTTTCCTTTGGCGCAGCTGGTTTGCAGGTCCTAGTTGGCAGAGGACTCAACAAGAAGGTTGGTTGGGTATCAGATAAAACAGCAGGATATTCCTTTATGCACAGTACCCCAAATAGTGTAAAGAAAAGGCACACTAGGGGGGGAAAAAAAGGGGGAGAAAACAATAATTGAGAGATTGGTTTGACTGAACATCTGAGGCTTTGACACTGTGGGGTGACCCTGTCTCTGAACACTGTCAGCTGGGCTGGTGGCAAGAGCTGTGTTCTTCTGGACTGTGACAATGTGCCTGTGTGATCAAGAGACTGTTTACTGGGGAAAAATTAATGTCTTCCCAGGTGAGATTTCTCTGTGTTGATTGTGGAATTTGAAGTAACTGGAAGGGAATTCTCTCACTGGGAATGAGAGGAGGAAACTCATTCAGGAGAACGTAGTAGGTGGATGTTTATCATCCTGTGATACAGTTCAATGACTTTCATTGCAAACTACAAAAGAAGTTTAAATTATTTAAAGGTCTTTCGAAATCCTACACAAATTAAGAAGTGCTCTCAGCAACTACAATAAATGTGGATTTTACTTCAGTCTTAACTCGTCCTGTTGTGATTACTTTTTCAAATTGTGCCAACACCTGCCATGTCCTAGAAGTGATGTTCTTTATCGCAGAAGCACAATACTTAATTTTGTTCATTAAGACATGCTAATCGGAGATATCTTGATGTGTATAATTGTTGAGTACCATCTAAGATCCGATTTTAGAGATACTAATACATACTAGATGAATGATTACAGTGGTCGCTTAGCTTCTGTTAATTTGAAGTCTTTAAAGCATTCAATAAAATGAGTGTTTGCTGTCCACCCCTGAGTGGAATGCCAATTCTTGTTTATAACCTTATAAAGTTAAAAAGTAAGTCCAATAATTGGTGCCAGCAGGCTCATTTGCATTATTTCTTCAAAGTAATTACATGAACAATAGGGATTCTATACATAAGAACAAAATCTATGTTGATCTGTATATGCTGAAATATAATCACAGCAAATATGTTTTAATTATGTTTGTGTAGCTGGGAAAGTAAAGGCAGGGCAGAAAGCTGTTCTGATATCTACAGAATGAGTCAGAGCATAAAACACTAAAACAATAAAATAAAGCTGGTGCTAATAAGGAAAATAATTAAATTATGATAAAGGGAATGAAATTGCCTTATTTTTGTTCTAAGTAAAGGTTTAATTGGAGGGTTTGTGTAGGCAGCAGAAATGGTTTTGCTTTTAAAGCAAATAAGTATTTAATTCTCTTGGAACTCAAGTGCTTCATCTAAGATGAGTAACAGGTTTTCGTTTCATGCAGTTTTGAAAAGTTGGGGAGAAAAGATACTGTTGTCACTCCAAATACAATTATTTGGAATATCAAAAAATGTTGTGAGCTAGGCATAGTATTGTTCTTATATGAAAAAGAAATGCCTAATATGCTAAAATATGAAATTAATTGGAAAGGAGACATTTTGTTTACATTTTGAACATATTAAAAAGGCCAGTGCTTTAAAAGAATGAAATTAATACATATCTGTCCTTAGGGCTGTCCAACCCTCAGGTTCTTCTGAATATTGGGTCTCTGTACGTCTGTGACTGTTTCCCCGTTAGCAGAAGGGGAGGAAACATTAGTTTTTGCTTTGCAACGGTGCAGTGAGGTTCATTTAGTTACTGTGGTGACAAGAATTGTGCAGAAATGTATGTGATGTCCATGTTTTAATATTTAGATGATGATAACATTACCTTGATTGCAGGAAGACAAATAAAAGGTTATCTCTGGTTTGTGCAAAGCTCTGAGAGAATTGCTGGTATTCAGGATGTGTGATCACTCTCAGCATTGCACCCCGGGGCTGAATGACACGGCCAGTTTGATGATGACTCTCTTTGCCTGGGCTATCAATATAAAGTGTCACTTCTAGAAGAGAATCAGGCCAGGAGAGAGCTTTAGCCACAGGGAGTGAGAAGAAATGAGCTTGGCAGTAAGATTCCAGGCAGAATAAATAAGATTTGGGAGTATTCTTAGCAAAGAAATACACTCGCTATTGAATATAATGAGATCCAAATCAGGTATTACTTTGGGGGGGGAGGGAAATAAACTTAGAGGCTTTCTATGGATCTCATATTCTCTATCCATTCATTTGGCTGTCATCTGCAGTCAAAGGAGCTATTGAAAGCCATGTTATCTTTGCAAACAACATGTGCCCCACCTTTCAGGAGTGTAATTCCTTCTATTTGCCTTGATTTTAAACGAGCTGCTATTCTAATTTTTTCTCATGCAGATTTATTGGAAGATCTTCTTCCCATCAAGCAACTCTCCCATCCCTTTGATGGTGAGGGGCTGCTTCTCCAGTGTTTCACCACACAGGCTTAAAAATTCTGTTACTGTCAAATCTCTTGTAGACCAGAGCAGTAAAAGGAAAGAAAAAGTACTTACGAAATGCAAAACTCTCCAGGTAACCCTTAGAGTGAATATTATCATGAGCGTACATAGATTGGTGGGGAACTTTGGCTCTTTGCTTTAGGTATCTGTAAGACTATAGTTTATTTGTCTTTTATAACAAAACAAAAAACCCCAACCATCTTGTAATCAATAAGCTGGCATCTGGAAGTTAAATAGTCTCAGCTTCATTTTCTGTGACAATATTTAAATTACCTAGCATTCATGTAAATTTTTCTACAGATTTTTTAGGAGCCATATGCTTGGTATTTACTTCCTTTTGTTTCTTCCTGCTTTCCCATTTGTTTGCTCCAGGTATTTCTATTTCTTGGTTGTTTTCATCCTCCAAAGTGGTTGATGTTTGATTTTTGACTTTCACTACCACCATCCCTTTGGAACTGTATGTCAGCAGACAGAAGAAAGCTGAAACATGAGGACTTTTTATATTTATTTTTTCTTGTGGCAATATGGCATACTTTAGACAGGCTTTTCACAGTCTTTTCACATTTTCTGTATTATCCATCCCCTGCTCTGCATAACCTCATTCCTTTTTATTGGTAAAGGACAGATGCCAGACTTTTCACGGAATCATGGAATTGTCAGAGTTGGAAGGGTCCTCTAGACATCTAGTCCAACTCCCCTGCTAAAGCAGGATTGCCTAGAGCACATTACTCAGCACTGACTGCATCCTGAAGTTCTTTTTTAAGGTATACAGAGTAAGTACACTGTATATAATACAACTTCACTACTATCCCCCATCCTGTCTTACAAATACACGTTCTGTTCAGGTCTCGAGAGTGGTTGGAATTAATGTAGTATTGATCGAAACTGTAGAATTGGACTGGGTAGAGACTGACCACTGGCAAACAGAATGCAAAGGTTTAAAGTTATGGGTCAGCTGAAAGAAATCTGTGGCAGTCAGAGATCAAGAAGTGGAACTGAGTCTTTAAATGGTGACTTCTAGGAATACTTAAGCGTCCTACGATCTCCATGAATGTGGCGCATCTGTAAGGGACTGATCGTGACCTGCTCATACCCACTGACAAACACAGGACTTTCTGAGTCTGCCTGCATTCTTTCACAGCCTTGGAACTGTTTGTCAAACCTGCATATTGGTAATATATAAAACAAAAGCAGAATATACAGCTCACTCAAGGACTCTGCTTTTCTAATTAATTTCTATCAAAATCATAGGAAATGGAAGTGTTGCAGTACCCCCAGAATTACTGTGTTCTCTCTGTGTTGGGTTAAGATTCCATGGGTTTTGTGCTGGTTAGGAGGGCAGGGTTCTATTCAGGCTAATTATTTTTTTTCTTGAAAATAACGTATGAGCCTGTTCTACCACTATGTTGTCTTTATCATAGCACAGAGGAAAAAAGAAAAGGAGTCTGGAGAACCCGTGAGGTTTCCCTGTTTAGCCACCTTGCTAACCTTGATGCTGCATAATCAGAAGCAGTTATGCACCAGATGAGAAAATTATGGCTCCAGGCATTCTCGTCCTGGGGGCTTCTGTCTTTCCCAGAGAAAAGCTACCTATTAGTGGAGTTGGCGTAGCTGAGACAGGGAACTGTGGACCAGCTGGTAATAATATACAGACTCAGAAACCAAATGTGGTCAGTAGTGAGATATTTAATACAGCTTTGAATTTTCAGTATGGGTGGAAAAAGAGTTTGGGTTAATCATGTTGTGATTGTGACTTGTGTCTGGCCATGATCCCAATTTGTGTCAAAAAAGAATTAACATTTGATAAGCTAAGATACATTTGTTAATTGTATTAGTTCTTGTGGCAGAATATCTATGCATTTATACTGCTAATATTTTGTTGAAGAACATTATATATCAGATTATCTTTTCAGTTAACTTTGCTGTCAATGTCCATTTACATACCCAATGAGCCCATCTCCATCAGCAAACAACATATTCCATCTCCTAGAACCTGAGTAAATGTAAAAAGGCGGCTTTACTGACTTGATAAATAATCTCAAATATTTTACTTCAGGGTCTTGCTATTTTCAACATTTTATTATCTCACAGTCAGATAATTGTTATTCTCATGATTTATCCAGTTTGTATGGAAGTCAGTTACACCTGATCTATTAGTTCTAAGAAAAGCATAAAAATAAACTTGTAGGCTAGTCGTAAATTCTTATTTTAATTGGAATATAAATTATGGAATCATAATATGAATTAATAACTAGATGTCAGATGTGATTATTTTTTTCTTTTGTAGGGGGTGTCTTTCTTTCAAGCAAAGAGTTTTGTTTGGTTTCCCTTGAAATTTGAAACAGAGATTCATACTGAGCTCCTGGGTCTTTTACCAGATCATACAATTACTCACACTTAAAAAAAAAAATGAAAAAAAGATATCTTAGGACTAGAAGTTTTTGGTAGAATTCAGCCACGTTTTTTCTGTGATTTTAAGCCATACTGATTCCATAGGTGATAATTCTAGAAATTAACCAATGCCTTAGAAAGTAATTTCTGAAATTATATATTCTGTGTTCATTCTTCCTTGTCCCTTTCTGAAAAAGGGGAGGAAAAGCCATGTTATGTTTCACCATAAGCCGAGTACAGTGAAGTAAGCTCAGTGAAGGTTGCAGCACACAGTATAACAGAGCCCTTGTGTCAACAAGGACCTCTATGTGTTATTGTAATACAAGTAATTAATAATCATTATTTATAGGGAGTACTGACTCTGCAGTTGTCAGCTGCCCAGCTAACCAGCTGTCATTCGGTTCTCAGTGCAGTTCTTTCAGATAAATAGTGGGAATGTACATAAGATACTTGGATTTTGTGTCATTCTTGTATCTAGGGTAACATTTTTGCTCATTAAAAACCTTCAGTTCTCAATATTGCACCTCTTTCTCATATTTTTAAAGGTTTTTTTTCTTCTTCTTCTTCCTCTTCTTTTTGTCCTGAGCCCTTCCAGTTGGTACCTGAACTCTATTTAGAATAACCTCAGCAGAGTCCTTGGATCTCCAAGGATCTCCCTTGTGAAGCCCTTTCCTTCCTTTGGTGTTCTTTGTGGGGCCATTTCGTTCTCCAGTGGGCAACCTCCTCCTTTGGAGGAGGGGGGAATACACCTATCATTTAAAAAGTGGTCCTGATAAATCATAATATGTTCTTTTTGCTGCTTAACTTCAGTCTAATGTGTGTTGTGCATCTTCTCTGCTGCTCGTGATCCCAGGAGATACTCGGGCAGGATAGCTGGTCACCTGTCCTTTTGAAGAAGAATGTCCCTGTGGAGGAATGCAAAGAACAGCTGAATGGGGAGAAGACCATCTGGGGATTGGCCGCTCTGCACGCACAGAGCAATATGAGCTCTACCAGGATTGTGTGGGTAGAGAAAACCGACAGTGATTCAACTGTCATTAAATTAGTACAGATGTCTCCCGCAGCCTCCCACGGTAGTCTTCTCCGTGAGCTCAGACAATTTGGATAAAGGTCTAGACTAAATCGTTGCTAAGTCTGTATAGATTCTGGCTGGTTGGAGATTGGCATATGCTCCACACTTGCAGCTTTTGTGGTACTGATTTGTATACAATTTGCCTGTGTTCATGCTGAGCCAGGGCTTTTTTTTTTTTTTTTTTTTTTAAGGGGTATTGACCCCAAGTTTTGGATGTTTTGAATCACAGCTAGGTTATGTGTTTACAGCGAATGACATAAATACTCCAAACAGTGCCCACACTTACAGCACTGCTATTTTTCCTCCTTGGAAACAGGTCAGGTTATCTGATGTGCCAAAAAAAGTGATAATTGTCACTGAGACTTCAGTCTCCATATGTACTGAGAAGGGGACTGCAGGACTCAATAGGAGTTGCTAGAGAATCAGAGGTAATACATTACTAAATATCAAACCCTGCTGGAACGGGCACTGCTCTTTATTTCTGCATATTTAATATTGTCTGTGTCTACTGGTTTTTGTTCTCTGCTCCTCTCTCAACTCTTCCAGAAAAGCATTAACAGAAGCAGAAGCTATGATCTGTCTCTAGTGGTCTAAAAAATACTTCAAATTTAACGGTATTACAAATTGATTGCATTATGAGAGACACATAACCTTTGCAAGTCAGTTTGTAAGAAATTCATAGGAATGCCTGACTTAGTGGAAATGCATGGGAAATCACATTAGGAAGCTTTGAAAACCACACAAGTGATATGGCAAATAATTTCTTCTGAAACTGCATGAAATCATAATAACTAGTTTCAACCAAGTTCTTCTGAATGACTTAAAATTCTGCTTGAGTTATGCCTAATAAACATCTAACTGCAAGAAAATGGGGGAAAATAATCAAATTATCCTCATGTTCTGTCTGTTTATGCTGATGCATGACACGGATGTTACTGTGTAAGTGCAGATGTAGTGACTCTGGAGAACTAATGTTTTGTTCAACATCTCACAAGGAATTTGCTTTGTAGCATTTCCTGGCTGTGGATTTTCACGTTCCAAGTGAGTTGACAAATACGTTAAGTAAGAATGTTTTTCCCCTGTCCCCATGTGCACCGTTCACAGGTTAGTGCAAGTACACTAAAAATAAGCTCTATTGTCACAAGTAAGCAGATAGTTTATAAGATAATCGGTATATAAGTACTCACAATTTAGTTTTTCAGTTCTCTTTATCTCACTCCGTTACCTTCTCAACAGTTTTCAGTTTTAGCTCGAAGCTGGCTGCAGAGCTGATGTTTATATTTCTGCACTGTAGATGTGTTTGACAGCCAATTGCTAGAAAAGAGCTTTCTATTTGCACTGCCAGCTTTACACATTATGTGGTTTTAGACAGTACTTACTTCCTTATGTTCAGACACTGAAATATTCTAAGAAGTCATCTGAAGTTTGAAAAATTACCTTCAAAAAAGTCTTTTAATGCTTTCAGGTTAGTTTTATTAAACGTTATTAAATAGGAGAAAGTGTTCTGCATGATTTTGAAATTACTTTACTAGGAAGGAAGGCAGGTTAAATATTTTATCACTGGGATACTCCTAATCATTGTGAGCAAAGCACAACGAGAAGCCAGGGTGGTGAAAGCAGCTGAAAGCAGAGCCTTGAAGGCTTGTAAGGTCATGGCAACTTACATATGCTTAAATAAATAGAAATATCCTGTCACCTTGACCACATTGGCCTATTGTACTTTTTTTTTCTGCCTTCACTGAACTGAGGCTGTAGCTTGTCTGACAGATTTTGCAAGCAGCTGTCAAATTACTGCCATGGGTATGTAGTGATTAACTTTTTTGTTCCTCTTCTGCAATCCTAAGAGTATGTATTATAAGATATTGCTCTGACATTCACTTGAGAAAATAATTTGAAAAACACAAAGAGGTCTTAGCACTCAAGTGCAATGTACTGTGTCTGGGAATGAAGCCTGGCGAGTTATTATAAGGTTTTAAAGAGGAAAGAAAAAATACAGCTCAAACAACATGGCAGAAAAGCTCTGAGCCATCTGAATAAGATGATAATGATTACAGGAACAAAAGAGAAAGGGCTTGGTACGGAGGAACTGCCGAACTTCTGGCTGGCACCTTGAATGGGAAATTCCTGCAGCTTACGGTTTTTTACAGCCTTCCCTGTCTTTTGTCTCTATAGAGGAAGGAACAGCAAGATGGACTCTGCTGGCAGTAGAAACTCAGTGTCTTTGAAGTCATGTTTGGAGAATTCCCAGCATCTTACAGGTAGCAGAAATTGCAGTATAGTTTGTGTCTGAGACTGACAAGGTGGAAGGTAAATGGCTTTTCTGCTATTTCACTGAGTTGGGGAAGTGTGACAAGTGCAGGAAGCACTATTAATTATAATGCCTGAAGCACTGGAATTGTTAATATAAGTGCTTGACCCCAAACAGTGGGAGATGACAGACAGATACCTTTTTTTCCCCAAAAAGACACAGAAGAGGGAATATGTTTTACAAGACTAAAACCGCATGTGATTTTTGAGGTTCTCTGTACCCAGCTTTCGGATCTCCAGTGGTGAACCATAGTACACTATAGATGAAATAAAGAAGTAAATGAGATGGGAAAGGATTCCTCTTTGGCAACGCGACACAATTTCAATGCGTGGTTCCAAGTATCGGAAACAGTTGGGTTAAAAAATTCAAGACCTTTTTACAGGAGCACGTCTGCTGGAACCCGAGGAGGGAACAGCAGTCTGGGTTCAGAAATAGTTACATGAACTCCAAGCTAGGCAGAAAGCCAACTACAAAAAGGTGCCAGCCATCTGAGGCCACTTGACACAGGACACTTGGGTGTTAAATAGCTGCAGAAAGCAGTGACTCGAGGCAGCAGTCCAAGCTACGGTGGGACATGGGTCATGTGTGGTGGCGGCATTCTCAGGACAGAAGGGAAGACAGATGGTATTCCCAAATGGAAAGGGCCAAGGCCAGAACTAGGAAAACAGAAAGCTTTATCTATCATCTGGCTCAACATAAGGATTCAGAAGCAGCAAGGTATGTAAGAAATGCACAGCAAAATCAACCTGAGATCATGCTCTGGAATGAAGATAGCAAAGGGCAGAAACAAAAGATCTTGTCTTTGGTGCCATCACAGCCACTGAAGGTGAACGTGGGATTGCAGATTTGGTGAAGATTTTGCATCTGGGGATATGGTTTCCTCCCTCTTAGGGAGTCCTCCTAGTAGGGAGAACAACTTATGTGGGAAAAAAAACCCCTGCGATGCATAGCAATTCTGATTAAAAATTAATACTGTGATTGACTGGAGCCAAATGTGTAGAGCTGTTTAGGAATGGCTTGGCTAGTCCAGTCCTTTGGTCTGCATATTTTTTCCCTAATATGTATCTTTGTGAGACTGAGCGTGGGTTTATCTCTTCCTCTGTTCCTTCCATCTGTAAAAACAAGCGTAGCTATCTTTTTTCTCTCCCGAGACACTGAGCAAAAATAGATATTAAAATGTATTCATTCAGCCTGGTGAGGAAGGTGACACACGAGAACTACAGAAAGACCAACCAACGGTGCTCAACTGAGAAGGACTGAGATCAAGAGTCAGTCATATTCCTGAGCTCTTTTCTTGCATCAGTTGGTCATAATCAGTGAATTAGAGCAAACAGATTGTTAAATCCCAATCTTGTCTCCAGTTTTTAAACAACACTTCACTCTAGTGTATTATAAGATGATACCAAAAGGTAAGCAATGAAAAGCAGTTTGTGCACAGTTGCAGTCTGAATATAAACAGAGACAAAATTAGCAAATCAAATAGAATAAAAAAGCAGTGGCAAAGAATAAACAGAAACATAAAAGAAGCCATCTGGAATCAAAGATACTCAAATGACATGGTAGGAAACTGAGGCAGACAAAAGCAGAGATTACGATCTTAAATGAAAGTGTTAGGGATATTATTGCTTGAATGCTCTTTGAATATGGTTATGAAACTGCAGCTGAGAAGTGTGAGCAGTAATGTCTTTTGACAGCTACTCCAGAGGCTTCAAGTTACATGATTCTTGTATCTTAAATGAAACCTTTGTCATCCATGGACATGTCTGTTTCCTTTCTGAAAGTGTTCCAGGTACTGACATTATGTCAGGTACATCAAGTCTCTGCCCCAATTTATCATTACCCTGAATAATAATGCAGAATATTTGGTTTTCATCTTCCCCATTGTGTGGCTTATTCCCATTACTGAAGATGGGATCAGCCTATCCGTGGAGAAAATGAAAGATTCTATTAAATTGAAATTACATTTGCTTTATTAATTTTCTGTTGTGTGCAAATGAATTGCACACGTCTATGATAGTTAAATTATGAATGTTTCTTTTAAACTGTGGGTCATCAGGAAATGTGCTCGTTGTCCATTATGTGTCAGAGCACATCAACAATACACACAAAAACCTTCTGTTACTCCTAATGATGTTCATATTTTTAGGGGAAAAAAAGCCTGCAAAGCCACATACAGAAAGAAACAGATGACAAGTAAGGTGTGTTACAGTTTTTGAAAGCATTGAGATATATATATATATATATATTTATAAATTATTGTGAAAGTCACTAAAATCCTTCTGTGTTCTCCCAGAACGGTCTAGAGCTTCTTAGAACCCAGCACTTTCAGAAGAGAATCATAAAAGCTGGAAATTCTGTTTCTAAGTTCATTAAATGGGGTCTGCCTCGTAAATGGGGAATTTAATTGCCAGGCGTAATTACAAAATAGAAGAACCTGAAGCATTAGGGTGGTGGTGGTGTGTTGTGTGTGTATCAGTGACATCAAGTGAAAATCAGTGATGCACTAGTTAATCCTGTAGAAAAGAATCCAGAATTAGGAAGAAGAATGATGCAAATTTTAAAATGAAGTTTCAAGGGCAGGTTATGGCTTTTCCCTTGAAACAAGTAGGGGATAATTCCCTTGCAATTGCATGAGGATGGATTAATTACTTTCTAACAAACTCAAATGAAAACTTGACTACATAATGCTGCCTTCTCTTTTCTTAATTAAAAATGTCCAGGACCATTTTCATAATACGTAGATTTTCTCTCTCTTGTGAGTTATTGATATATTTATGTTTTTTTACTAGTATGAGGAAATAGGTGTTAACAAATCCTGCCTTTGATGATGCATCTCATTACAAGCTAGTCTGTATCAAGTTGTGCATCAACACTACACCTGGAGAAGACTTCAAGTGCCCAAAAGTTGGTTTTGAACCAACTATTTGTTAAGAAAATGTGGTTAAAAATATGCTGGACAGCTATCCATGAAATAGGAGACTTTAATATCAGTAACAGGCTTGTGTATTTGTTTTTCACTGCAGAGTAGTACATCTACAGAATGTAGAGGCTCTTTGAATAAGTTTCATCTCTGCAATTTCTCTTGCATTGATTATAATTATGCATGTTTGTAATGCATGTACAGGGGAGACTATAAATATACCTTATATATTTGAATAGTCTGTTGGCAATACTTTTAGATATGCATTCATTATTAGTGAAAATAATGTTAGTTTTGTGGAAGAACACTGCGTGTGCTCTTAATTTATACTGGCTTTGTTGACTGTCATCTGTGTTATAACACAGAATAGCAAAGGAATTAATCATTAGTAGAAACTGGTGTTCAGAGGGTTCATTTTGATTGAAGTGCAATTTTTAGGAACGGACCTGTGCTGAGGCTGTGTGTGAGCCATTAAGTAGGGTGTTAATAATGGGCATCTGCATCACCATTAAAACTAGGAGGGGATCCAAACCCTCTCCTGTTGCCAAAAAGCCAGGCACGAGTTGAGTGGTGGGGCTGCATCTGCTACTTAAAGGGAGAGAGGTGTTTGGATTCGTAGTCCCACAGCGATGGGGAAGATGATTTCACTTCCTTTGAAGTCTATTTAACTGAATCCCACATAAAGGAGAGGAGTTTGAACGCGTTTAAGTTCCCAGGAACCACACTTCTCTGTTTGTTTTGGAATGCCCCCTAGTAGTGGGACATTGGAGCTAGCTGTAGATGTCTCCATTTTTAAATAGACAATCTTGTTACGTTTCTCTGTGCTGCTCTGGAAAGTAAGGGGTCAGCTTTCAAGCATGGGCACAACAAATAAAGCTACAGGTGTGGAAAGCAGTTTCACATTTACAGCATTTGTGAAGCTTTTCCAGCAGAAACTGATCCTCATTTACCGTATTCATTATGCCTCTCCATCATTCACCTAGACCCTATACAATTATGTGTTTAATGATCTTTAACCTTCACATGAACACAGCTTGCTGAAGCTTGACAATTGCTGTAAATTATCATTCACATCTAGCACAAGAGAGGAAATATTACTCGGGGGAAAAATATGGTGTGCTTTCTGTCTTAGAATTTCACTTCAGTTCTGTGACTTAACTTTGTAAGTAGATGATGGTGTTTTAATTCTAAATCCAAACAAGATAATTGTTTTAGGAAAGGGGCTCTTATAATATTTTGATATTGGGTCTTAAGAACTTCAAAACCTAGAAAAGTTATTGTAACCTGTCTGGATACTCACTATAAAAAGTACACGTGACTTCAGTAAACTTCCTGTTTATGGGTTGGTTTTTGTTAAGAACAAAAAAAATGTGCTATCATTTTTGGGACTGTTAATCTTTGGGTAAAAACCCCTCATCTTCTGCTAATTAGACTCAGTTTCAACTCTAAGATTATAAAATGCTTCTAGCTCTTCCACTACTTGTTTAATGTTTAGTCCTTCGTTTTGTAGTATTTCAAAAAGCAATGTCTATTTCTTTCTTTTGGAACAAAGGACATTAATTTATTAGAAGAAACAATTAATAGTAATCCTAGAGTTTTTTTCATTTTAACTGTTGGTATCTTCCTAGCACTACAAAGGTTTTACAGCTCTACATTGATTTATATCAGAACTGATTTATGAATAATAACTTTTGTTGGATAATATGGGTAAAACTTACACCAGAGATTATACTGAGGCTCTCCTACTTATTAGCAAGTTGGACAATCTCCGAGCATTCTCAAATATCCATGTGGCATCTCTAGTTTATCTCATCAGTGCCTTTCAGATTACGGTTTTTCACTCTAAGGCTCTGTGTAGTTGGGTGAACTGTGGTGTTCCCAGTTGCTTTGCTGCGGTGTGTGTGTTCAGTCAAAGTTTTGATATGACATCACTGTAATTCAGCTATGAATATTCTGCTAAAACCTTTGTATGCAATGCTAATGACATGTGGTTTTTATTCAGGGATCAAACAGCTGCTTAAAGTACAAACAATGTTTTTAAAACACAAACAGATTCTGGATTGCTCTTGACAGGCTCTGTGACCCTGAAGATAATTTTTTTTATGTTGCTGGTGCCTAGATTGAACATAATCTTGTTTATAAGGACAATGATCTGTAAAAGCAAAAAGAAGTTGTATTAACATGTCTTACTGTGCAAAGCTGCAGCACCAACCAACAGGAGAGTGCTATTAACTTAAATTAACATAATGTAAATCATGCTGCTTTTTCTCAAGTAAGAGCTGAAGGCAACTACAAAAAAAACCCCAAACTACATGGAGTTTTTGGAAAAGACTCAGCTGTCACTTGATGTCTCTGCGTATGTTTGTGTGGGTTGGGTGGGAAGAGTGAACTGGATTGAGTCATTCAGAAAATAGTTAAAACAAGTGTGGTAATAAGAGGTGTGGTAATAATGTGTTGCCCAGAAAAACAGAGAATGAAGTTACACCTCTTACAGCAGAACTCCCACTGGCGGCTACTATTGCAGAGCAGAGAACGCACTGGTGGCCCAGGATTTGGTACATATAATAAACCACATCAACGGGAAAATCGGCCCTGACTGCCATTTACTGCTGTGCTCATTGCAACAATTCCACATTTCCTTTTTGTAAGGTGCTGTTAATGAGTTTTCTAGGCTCTTGCTCCTGAACAGCTTATTTGCAGTTATACCAGTTTGTGACCAGTCACCTACTGAAGACCCTGCAGAGCCTGCTTGCGCTTCGACATGAAAATCTACTCGTGGCCTGGCTGCAGCCAGTGGTGCAAGGCTTTTTTTTTTCCCCTCCCCTATTCTAATACCCTAATACAGGTTCTTGTATCAAATGACAACGCTGCCCAGCCCCAGCAACCACTGCTGTCAGCTGAAAAGGAAAATGCAGAACCATCAACACTTTCTGCTGAGCTGCCTGCACAAAACTGGGCAGCTGGGAGCAGGTCTAGTAGTAGTAGTAGTAGTAGTTGCAAGTCCTGTTACAGCTCTCCTAAAGAGGTTCTGTGTAATTCTTCCAGACTTCTTGTGAGGCAGAGATAAATAATAATAAATGGAAGTTAAATCTTGAATAATGTGTTATTCTCTGGTTCTTATTTCTCGTGGTGAGGGTGTTAGATTTAACAGTAAATAGAATTTAAAGCAATATTACTGTATACTTGTTATCCTGTATTTTTGAATGTGTTGACACTAATACATATGGTCCACCAATGGGTGCACTTGCCCTCACAAGTTAAAAATTATCGGAAATAATCTGGTATTTACCACTTGGCTCTGAGCCTACAAAAACAAAAAAAAAAAAAAATCAATGGAAGTCCTTTGTCTCCAGTGTTCTTCGGTTCAGGCTTTTAATTAACAAAAAAACTCCAAAGTAAAGAAGAAAACCTATTTTCCTATACCGTTCCCAGTTATTATAAACCTATCTTGTTTTTTGAAAAGTACTGTCTAAATATTATCTTCTTCTATTAGGGTGTTAAGGAGAGGGGGAAGATAAGTGTAAGGGTTCTTCTGATATTCCTGGAAACTTGCTTTAACAAATCTTTTTTTTTTTTTTTCAGGGAACCTAGTTTAAGAATAAAGATTGTAGAACCTTTTAAGTTGTGCTAACACCTGAGTTAGGGTACGGTTCTAAATGTCCATGAATGCTGTCCATGACAACATCTACATAGATGCTAGGAGTGTTCAGCCCTTTTCAGGCACCTGAAAATAAGCTGAAAGTAATAACTAAAAATAAGATACTATATTAAAATAAATATTATTGTTAATTCTTTGTTCACCCTTTGATCTAATAGGTTAAGGACATCTTGTGCTTGTTCATTTTGGCTGATAATAGTTCTGAAGACATTTACATTTTAGAACAAGGATTTAAAATATATATAACACCTGCCTTTTAAATAGAAAGTCTAATTATGCCTATGATTACATTCCCTTTTGATTAGTCTGCATACAAATCCCTACTCTCCTTGTGTGTTGAAGCTGAGGTATGGATCACTGGTACTAAGATTAAAGTACAAAAGAAGAGTTTGACTAAATGTATGGTTAGACCAATGCAAAAAAAAAAATAAAAATCCAGTGGTAATTTTTGTCTCTAAGATGCTTTTTTTCCCCCCCCCTTTTTAGTTACACACGGACCTGGATCCTGGCAGCAGCAAAATCAAGTATATTCTGTCAGGAGATGGAGCTGGAACAATCTTTGTGATCAATGACAAGACTGGAGACATTCATGCAATGAAAAGGCTTGACCGTGAGGAAAAAGCTGAATACACTCTAACAGCTCAAGCGGTCGACAGGGACACAAACAAACCTCTGGAGCCTCCCTCAGAATTCATTATTAAGGTTCAAGATATCAACGACAATGCCCCTGAGTTTGTTGATGGCCCATATCATGCCACGGTTCCAGAAATGTCTATTGTAGGTACGTACATATGTCTAAACATCAGCGAACTTTTGATTGCTCACCGTTTAAACTATGCTGGTGTGCCATTGAGTTGTGGATGAATAATGAGATATTTATTATGTTGTTAGCATTAATTTGCATATTTTCAAATCTCTTCTTGGCCAAAGCTTTCATCTGCAGCACAATAGTAGAGTCCCTTAGTAGTAAGAAAATGACTAACAGATGTATAAATGTGTCTTTCTTTGTCCAACCCCACTTTAATGGGCTAAATTTATATTCCCCTTATGACGCTGTAGTTAGAGTATTGTTACTGAGAAGGATTTATCAAGATTTGTTCCAACATGACGCTCTAATCCTATTGATATTTTGTTGATGTTTAATTATCTGTTTGTGTATTTTCATACACAGATGTAGCACTCACAGTATGGTGATACATACTTATTTGTTTTCCTCTTAAGTGCAACTGTAACCAGCCAAAAACATTGAAATGGAAGATGCAGAGTGTGGAAATGGACGGTTAGACTCTAGAGTGAACTTAGCCAATTAGGCATAGGATTTGTGCGGAAGGTGGAAGGAGGAAACACAGAAAGCAGTGGAAAAAGATGGTGAAAAGGGAAATTAACTGTGTGAAAGGGAGAAAAAGAAAAGAGTAGGAAATGGTCTTCTTCATACCTTTTACTTACCTCTTAATCTGGAAAAATGAAGATGTATTTCTTCATGGATTAACTTATTAGAATTCTTTTGCATAGTTTGTCCCTTGTTCTGTATTTGCAAATATGTAAGTATATACTTAGAGAGGTACGTGTAAGTGTACTCAGGTCCTTAGTCCCTACTGATACCTACATCTCTGGTACAGGTGATCTTTAGCTGTCACTAACGCAAAAGGAAAGTAAACCCATCAAACCTAAAGAGTTCATTTTAGGGTAATACAAGAATTGTGTATAAGCAAAGACATCAAAATCTGGCCATGAAATGCTGGGTAAATTCTAAATGTTTTCTAGTATTAGATTGAGGATATTTTCAGCTATTTGTCTACATCTGTCAATGCAAGAAGATTGAAGGAGTGCCAAGGTACTTCGATAGGGTGCTGCTTTATTTTACAAAAAGTTTCAAAACCACCATTCTGTCTTATTTAGTAGAAAAGGGGAGTAGATCTGAGGAGCCAGAACCATCTTCTCCGTCACATTCAGTACAATGAGTTGTAGCAGGTCGTTTTCAAGTGCAGGCCTGATGTGGTGATTAGATGGTGATACTTGAGGCTTCATTTTCTTATCAGCGGTTCTCCAACGTATTTTCATGTCTTGGTTGCATTGAATTGCTTGTGCCAAAACCACTATGTCAATTTCCAAGCCTGCAAGTGAGTTTTTTTACTAAAACATGTGTTTAATTTGTTAAGTTACTTTTAATTATACAGCAGCACAAACATAATATAGACCTGCTTTCAGAAGATATTTTTGCCAAGCTCTAGGCAAGAAAATGGCTTAATTAAATAAAATGAAAGAAAATAAGAGTAGGAAGTAGGAAAAGGAGGAGGAAGGGATGTTGAAGGCGGTTAATCCTTATATGAGGGAGACTTGTTTGGTATGCTAGGGAGAAAGAAAATGAAGATATATGCAGACAAGAATAGATGGTTTCTGATCACAAAGGCTACTATAAATATAATTTATATCTGTGCATATGGATAATGTTTATAATCCTTAGTAAAGACATGGCTCCTGTCCAAGGAGTATTCACTGTAGAGAGGATGAAGGAAAAACCACACAAAGATAACAGTAAACTAGTCAGAAGATCAGATGAATAAAAGTCTAGTGAATTGGTTAACATGAGGTTAAAAAGATGGTAAAAGTGCAGTAAGAGCAAGAAGACAAAAGGCGAAACAGTAATAAAAGAGCGGGAAGGTGAAATAATTGAGAAGAGTGTTAGGGTGAATGAGGAGGGGAAAAATGTAAAGGAAAGTCATGAGAGGTGAAGAAAACAAGAAAATTTTATCTGGAAAAACTTTATAATAGAAGCTTGTGGAAGCAATGAGCAAAGCCTGGATGTAGATGTCGGCTTAGGGAAGAGTGAAAGGGGCTGGCGCTTGGAGGAGCTTATTTCACCTTTTCCTCTCATGCTGTGGGGGACAGAGAAACAGATCCTCCCTGAGCATTTCTGCCTATTTCTAGGCTGCGTGGAAGAGTTTGGTCCGAGGCAAAATTAATCTAACACCACAAATATAGGTAGAAATTTGTTACAGATGATATCAGAGGTCTGGCACTTTCTACCTTGGTTAGTGGAACTATGCAAGTTTTGTGCATTTCTCCCTTGCAGTGCCTGACTCTTGCTTGTGTTCAGTGTGACATTCCTAGGAGTGCGTGGTTACAAGCTGTTTCTCTAAAGCACAATCATACACTCCTGCTCCTTGGTTGAAAAACAAAACCCAATTATCAGCTGCCACTTCAAAACTTCGTGTCTTTGCCATTGCGTTACGCGGGTCATGAATGACTGTAAAATCTCTGCAGCACCCACAGTCAAACTTACATCTTGATCTCTGATGGAACCAAATTTCAAGTTCAAGATGGAAAAGTTCAAGATGAGAATGTTACCCCTTTCCCAGTGTTGCTATTTCTGTTTCCTTCTGTCTCCTCTTTTAACCCACAGGTAGCAACATCAAGAGCTGTACTGAATGATGCTTCATAAATTAGTTTATTTTTCTTTAAGTTTTTTTTAGTCCTCTTAAAATTAATTTAACTCCTCTATAACATTTATAAGAAAACTCCATCTCCTTTCAGAGTTCAAGGATTTTTTTGAATTTTTTTTTGCCACACTAAGAGTATTTCACTTCCATTATCCACTTACTTAATTCCCCTTAAAGAGATCTCCACCCACGGCTAATTTCAGCCTTGACATTTCTACAACACAGTCATTACTAGGCAGTGTTCTTACCCAGGCTTAAACAAAGTTACACTAAACCCCTTCTTTCCTGAAAATGCTTATACCAGTCCTGACTTCTCCGAGGCAGAAAAGGATCTCGTCTGCTCTCTCTATATATAGCACTTATGTAATGAGGATGCAGTACAAGGCATTTTATTTTTGGACCTCTGTGGAAAGCGATGTATAAAGTACAGATGAAGGCATGAACCTTTCATTGTTTTGTAACATAATGTTGGGGTTCCACCCCAGTGCGGTTCTTTAACAGGCGCATTAGATACTGGTTTATGTTCCTTGCTGGAAGGGATGTAGTATGTGAATGTCAGTGGTATTTTTACATGACTGTCTAGAACATGAATAATATGCATCGGGGATGTGAAAACTGCAATGTACATGCAAACTTGTCTGTATGTGGTAAGTCTGAGTGTGTGTGTGTGCCTCTACATGGGATTGTCACACCTATGTGGGCACAACGCAGCCTGTTTGATTTTTATGTTAGGTATCAGTGACATCTGGAAAACGCTGCTTCCCTACAAAAACAAAAGAGGAGGATTTGCATGGCTTTCCTCCCACGACTTGGTGCAAAGACTATTAGTATTACACTGTGTTATCTCCGGTAGGAATGATGCTCACTTCTCAGCTGTCTTCGCAGAACGCACACCCACACACATACTGAGTGCTGTGTATTATCGTCACTGTGTTCAGAGTTATTTTGAAATAATTTATTTCTCTCTTTGAGGAATGAGAGAAGTGCAGCGCAGGAGAAGTGTTGGGAACTGAATTGAATTTTCCCTTAATTAATTCTTGTATTCCTTTACTTTTTTATGTAATTCCTGTATAATCTGCCATAGTAAGCTCTGTTCCCCAACTCCAAAATGATGAATTTGCTTGAGAGAGCTAATAGTCTATATATGGCGAATATGTTCTTTGCTGAAACTGAGCACTTCAATCTTTCAATTCCAATATTAATTTTCTTAAAGAATTAAAGATCAAAAAGTGAAATCTGTGGAATCACTTAATTGTAACTGTATTGCATTTCACAAATAGGAAATAATTTAATTTGTCTGTAAATCTTGTTTAATCACTTTTAGATGTAGAGGGACACACTAGGAATAAAACCCAGTTAAAACCTTTTAAAAAGAGATTGAGCTAAGCTTCTGGGAGGAAGAACCCCATGACTCATATTTTTTTCCCATTTGTCTTTGAGCTCTGTATATGTGTCTGCAATGAAGACAGCATATTATGTAAATGAATGAGCAATCTTAGAAGATCCACAAGGGTAATTGGAACTGGTCCTGTAGCTTATTTAAAGAAAAGGAGAAAAAAAAACACCCCAAAACTAAACCACAACCACCCTACCCCCTGAGTATGTTCTTGTACTGTGTTGCCCTTCTCAGCCACGCACAGATATGTGAATTCCCTGAAAACATGCAGCAGAGGTGATGATGGGAGCAAAAAGTGGATATTGTCTCCCAAACCAGAACAGTTTCAGTATTTTTTTTCAGGAGAGGAATGAGGAATGAAATTTCTTGATTTCATTGTTCGTGAAGCCGAGTGTTTAGACAGCTAGTGTCATGTTGAAAGACACAAGACGACAGAAGCAGAGTGACAAACGTGTTGGTGAAATTGAAGAGGACACAGATGGAAAAAGAACAAAAGCCATAAGGGAAGAGAATTCTCTCATAGTTTGCCTGAATTAAGGTAAACAGACAAACTTTACTCTCCAAATATTAAGAATTTCCCTGACAGTCACAAACCCCCTCCACCTTAACATACATACAATGGAATTCTGTCTGCTCTAGAAAGGCTTTTTCCTTTAACACTTGAAAATACATAATGCATAAAAGCTCAGAACAGTATTTTTGTCCCTAACTGCTTCCATAAAATCTATTTACCAGGGGAAAAGATCTTTATTGGCCAGGATGTAGGCTCTCAATCGAGTCAGAATATCAATTTCCAGATCTGTCACTGTAGAATCATTCAGGTTGGAAAAGACCCTTGGGATCATCGAGTCCAACCATCAGCCCTACTCTGCAAAGTTCTCTGCTACACCATATCTCCCAGCACCACATCAAATGACATTTAAACACGTTCAGGGATGGTGACTCCACCAGCTCCCTGGGCAGCCTATTCCAGTGTTTGACCACTCTTTCTGGGAAAAACTTCCCTAATGTTCAGCCTAAACCTACCCTGTTGCACCCACACATCTACTTAGCAATGTTTTCTTGTGGATCCAAGTTTGTCCTTGATTACAGCACCATAAATAAGAAACCATTCGATCATTTTCTTATGTTTTTTTCAAAGGCAGAGCAGAGTTATGTAGTACAGCCGTGTAGAGTAGGAGCACAGTGTATGCAGTGTAGCTCTTCCTTCCAGTTACAAATTGTTTGCCAAAGGACAAAGTCTGCTGAATATGAAATCAACATGCAATGTTTGATATGAGTAGTGATAAAATAACGTGATAAATTAGAAAGTTGTGATAAAAACCTGACCTGAAATGTTATCACGATCAACCACGCTGTCTTGCTGTTGTGGGTTTTTTTTCCTACGTATTCATTGATTTTTAAGGCACTGAGCATGACTGTTAAATCAATGATAGTTTGTCACAAAATTGTAGAGTACAAGGACTGCATTACTGGGGTCAACTACAAATTAGCCCAAAGGGTAAATGCAAAGGGAGTGCAAAAGCTAAGGAAAAAGCCAGCAGATGTTGTAAAATATGGCAACAACGTAACAGATGTTAGAAAATGTATATCTTCATGTTGTCTTGTTCCCTCTACTTGTTCATCTTGTGCATAATCAAATTCACTAGCTGTGGTACTGAAGACATCTTACGTGAGAGATTTATTTAGTGAGTGTGCATGCATTTAAAATCTTCTCTACGTTCTACATAACTGAGACATGGTTGCAAATGCAAAGTCATAAGTAACCCTAAGTAATCGTTTAGGTTACATTCAAACCCAAGACAGTCTTCTCCTCCTTTGACTCATTATTGAGCCTTTAATTTATGAGTATGTACTCTTAGTTTTTGTGCTTTTGTTTACCCCTATCATAAGATCTGACAGAAAATGTCTTTGTCTTTTTATATTGTTCTTAAATGACCATTAGGAGCTTGGGGACCATGGGTGAGGTTATGGTACTGCTCTTTAGGGATTTATAATATGACCCTTCAGTTGCACTGACCTACATTGTCATAAATCCACTAAGCTAGTTCATTGACTCTATACAAAGTTGCTAAAATGCATGGAATTGCTCAGAATACTTGCTACCAATGGCAGCAGGTTCTTAAATGTTCGGGTTCTGAAGACGCTGTCTGGTTTTTAGAAACAAGCCCTGAATTACCTGTGCAGAGTTTGGAGATATTAATGTGTTGTGGTTTCTTAGGAAAAAGCAGCCTTTTCCCCACTCCATTAAATGTCAGCAATTTGTCCCAAATTCTCTGGGCTTTGCACACATGCATTCCCTTTGCACGAAGGAACGTTGTGCAAATAACACATAGTGAAAATAAACTCCTCAAGAAAAAGCCGTTTGGATGAGAATTGAAGTTGTAGTTCCTTAAGGAGTTCCATGTAGAGGAGTAAGTCTTCTTATGGTGTTCCTGTTTCACAGGGTGAGGACAGACAGACATGGCTGTATGTTATTCCTTGGAGGGCAGAGCAGAGAAAATTCTGGCAGTCTTATGTGCGTGCTTCTCTAGTCCCACAAGAATCTTTCCTTCTGATGTTTTTCCTGATGATTCTTGTCTCATAGTCACCAACATCTTGTTCTTCTGAAATTCTTTGCTGTTGCTTTTAATTGTACACATAAGACACATGGCTGTATTTCTGTTCTGTGAATGTATGAAAACAAGTCTTTGAGATTTTCTGATACGTTTTTTCTTGGTTACAAGTTTAAATCTACTCTTAGAAAGCTATTTTTCACAATTTTCCCAAATTTCTAATTTTGAAGACAAAACTATTTAAACCAGTGGTAGGGGTTTGGTTTTGTTGGCTTTGAAAACATTTCATTTTTCCAGACAGCTAAGCTTGTGACATGAACCCATTTGCTGGGCAGTGGAGGGTGCCTGAGTAGAAAACAGACAGACGAGAGGAGTTAGAGCAGTACAGATCTCTGCCAGTCGGAGGCTCTGGGAAAAGCCCAGGAACTGGACTGGAACATATTCTCTCTTTTTTCATTTGTGGGGAATGCAGACAAGTACTAACCATGAAGTAGAAAGTTCTAGGTAAGAAAATCTAAGTGTGGTAATATTTTGACAGAAATATTTATTTTTATAACTTGCATCACTCTGCGAACACAAAAGATTTAGCTTTGGAATGATGGGGACCAATGGTCCTCAACCTCGGTTAACTCAGGTGGCCTATGCTAGATGTCTCTTTGATGGACACGCTTGACATTTGGGCAAATGAGATTCAGATCCAATTCAGAATGCATTTTTCATCTGGCACTGGTCATTCCCCACCCTGCCCCAAATTGGTACCACTGTTTAGTTGCTGAATCTGCAGCACTCAGTGTTTCTCCATGAATACAGATAAGCGATTGCCTGTGGAGCTGGTGTCGACCCAGCTTTCTCCCGAGCCAGCCGGCAGAGCACTGCTGGGCACCGGATCCCACTCTCCCCTTCCTCCGGGGCCCAAATGCTGGCTGCTGCATGCAATGGCCCTGCACTGGCCTGAGGGGACAATATTTCAGAGGCTGCTTCTGCAACCTGGATTACATTTGTTGTCATTGCGGGCTTCACTCTACCAAACAAAGCAAGCGGAGCATTAAAGCTGCAAGATTATACCAGCCATTTGCTGTTTTCACAATGGAAAGTTATAAATGAGAGAATTTCTGCAGTAAAAAGCCAGGGCTACTTTATTATTTGCTTATATTTTTATACAATACACCTGAGCATAACCTGAAACTTCTGTGGAAATCAACAAGCCTTATGGTCCTTTTTTTCCTGCTCGGAAATATAGTGTACAGTGATCATCCAATTTTACTGTCTTTGCCTGGGGACCTCACAGAATGAATGCTGATGAAATAGTCAATTGATTAGAGACAAGCAGTCTTCCAAAAAGTCCTGAACAAAAGAATAGCTATTTCCCACAGCTTCACAAATATCAATTAATATTCCATAGTGAGGGTGGTATCTAAAGGGAGAATAAAAAAATAACATGAAAAGAAAACCTAATTCTTTAAGTGAAACATAAAATATATTTTACCCTTCTCCTGCTGCCTATGATGTTGCAGACTGTATTCTAATCCTAACAAACAGCCACCCAGGGGAATTTATAAAGGAATACCTGCAGGCTTTCTAATGGCACCATCTTATAAGTTGTAGCAAGAAAGAACTGCCAACCTTAAAACTGAAAAGGTGTTGTCTTATTAGAGTCACACAAGCTTAAATCCAAGCAGTAGGTAACATCAGCAAAGGTAATTGCCAAAGAATTGCCTATATCACTGGGTCTGAATATCTATTTCTGATGTAAAAGATTGTTTTTTTCAGAAGATCACGTTAAAAAGGCGGCATCGGAGTTCGAAAATGATTAGTTTATGCACAAAAAATTGTAAATACACTGCTTATTATGCTTCCCAGCCACGCTTCCTCCTGTCCTCGTTATACAGCTGTAAATGCTGAAGCTGCCAGCTTGCTCCATTGTCTGAGGGCTCTACAGAAGGCGTTTTTCTCCTATGCATAGCAAGCATCTTTTATACTTCTGCAGTTATACATTTGCATACAATATATTTTTCCCATTTCTCTCACATGATAGAAAGTCCTTAAAATGACATGAGCAACCTCAAAACATTTTTGTATTACATGTGGTAGAATATTTAGTTGTTCAGAGATTTTGACTCATACACTTACTGCATGATATTAATATTCTTTTAAAGATTTCATTAACTGTCTAAACTGTCTACTCTGAAAATTGCATTAAGACATATATAACACTTGCAAGAAACAACTCGGATTCCACTTCTGCTTATGGCGCTAAACCTGACTTGGTATATCAGAGGTATATAAAAAGATTATTTTCCTGGTGGAAATAGGAAATGATTTCTAGTGTTTTCCTGCACGGCGCTTCCTCATTTATCGTAGTGGTCATATTTACTGTTGACCAACCTGCTCCTGTCGGATTCTTTCAGATGCCTTTATTAAATGAGATTTTTCAGGTGTTAAAACTTTTAGTTCAGACACTTAGTTCGTTAGGGCAGCATCTGCTGCTTCCTGTAGATCTGTAGAATGTTGGGTTCTCAAGTCTCTTTTGCTGTGCATTTCAGTGATGTTACATATCATTCCATATCTAAAACAAACTGTAGCCTTCAAGATGAGTTTTAGAAAATGGAGTATCAAATACAATGGTTACGGTTTGCTACAGAATGAAATTGTCTATATGAGGATATAAATGCACATAGGTGTTTATATAAATTTATGGAAATTACTGTAAACCAAACCAAAAGTCTTTCCAGTTTGTGCTTGCCCTGTATGTTGGTGTGCCAGCTTACATGCTTAAAGTTCCTGGAGAGTTAGTATTATAGACTGGTAAGGTCTATTTTGAATGCATATACATAAGAGAGTAGTCATACGATTGAAATTTAAGCATTCACATTAGCTGGCTAATTTAATTTGGATTCCTCTCTGGTCAACCGAGAAAGAAGGATCCCATGAGAGGACAATTCTGCCTTCCTCCCTGAGAACAGAAACCCAGTGCAACTGGGTATCTCATTTTAGCTGGGTAAGCCTAAACCCGAGTTGTATGAATAACCCTCTTTTCCCTCTTCCTTACCTTAATCATCATAAACAAGATCATGGCAGCATCGCAGTATTTCACTACTTAGAGTCAAATAAATTATGGCTAGGAAAGACAAATTACCCTATTAGTTAATCTTCCTGTCTTTCTCGGGTTTTCCCTTAGAATACATTATCTAGCATCCTCTGCAACAGAGTAAACTCTTCAGTGAGGATTCTGTTATTTCCCTTGGGGAGCTATTCCTCCTTGTACAATTTCTCATTGTAAGGAACTTTTGTTGTTGTTTTTCTCTTTGCAGAAGATTAAGTGAAGTCTTGTATCTCTCTATGTATTTCTATGGTTTTCATCACCCACGTATCAGTATTACATCTGTAAAGTACACACATTTTCTTTCTCGTTTCTCCCTCTAGGAGTGGCTGTATATGGGATATACAGGGTTCAACTGTACATGCAGTAGAATACATTTTGGCCTCCCTGTCTCTCTAGCATGTCGAGCAGAAGTTGCTCCTTTTTCCGTTAGTGGACGATTCTCACCTGTATCTCTACCCCTTTCCACTGCTTAGGGTGATAGCTTCCAGCTCCAGTAGTTTTACATCACTGGAAGGGGTCTATTCTTAGTGGACAATTAAAAAGCCAATGCTTTTTTATTTTTCATGTGCTTTCCTTCAAGTGTGGGAAGATCTCCTGAAAAAACCACACCGGACCTCGGTCCTCAAAGCAGTCCTTAAAACCCCTCCGAGTTCCCTAGTTCCTGATCCACGTATCAGGCTTTTAGAGCTTTGGCAGTGAAGAAACTATTAATAATAACAAAAATACGTTCAAGTACTGAGGTAGTAGGTAGGAGTGAAATAGCGTGCGATTTGCAGAAGAACCCGAAGCCGTTCATACAACATACCCACCCAGATGTGTGTGTACCTGCATCTGCACCAAGCTCTGCAATTTAAAATACCAGTGATAACATTTTATGTGTGCATTTTGCATAGGTTAGCAAGTTCTGAAGTGCATTACACAGTTCTGTTCACGTACAGCTTCTTTGTTTGGCTAGAGTAATCTCTAATTCTGAGATTTTGTGTTTAGAAATCGTCTCTCCTATAGAATAATAAGGCTTAAAACTATGTTATTGTATTAAAAAAAAAAATCAGCAACAATGAAAAACAAAAAGAGTAAGTTTCTTGAGCTTTGAGGCAGTAATGATTTACATGTCAAGAAGTTATACAGGTCTTTATGAGATTATTGCAGTTTTATTCAATAAAAAATAGTTACCATGACAACAACTGTCATGCTACCTGAGAGATTATAGCAAAGAAGGACAGGGAAGAAAAGGCTTCATTTTGGGAAGAATGCTGGTCTGACCTGCTGAATGCAAACAATGCTTTGCTTTGACCACTGCTGACTGCGGTTACTATCAGCCAAACTCCAAATCGAGCTGGAGGTTCTGAAGCACAGCCATCCTCTTAGAAAAGCAAAACAGTTAGTAAATAAGGGTAGGTCTTTTTTCATGCAAATACACTCCTAATGCCCTGTCAGATCGGTAATCAGATCTTCTGAACTAAATGGAGAATTCAGCATGTCAGGGTTTGGGGGAGTAGGAGAGAAAGAGTGAGAGACCAAAAAGGGCATCAGAAAAGCAAAAAAACCCAAACCCAGAAGTCCTTGGGAAAATCATAGAAATGGTCCCACTAGGTTGTATTATGGTCACATTTTTTTATTTTACCAACCATTGCAATCTTTCAACAAAATGGTTGCTTCATTGAATATGGATTCATGTAAATTTCTGGCACTGACTATGTGTTGCCTCCTCTAGAACACACAAGTTCGATTTTTTTATTTTTTATTTTATTTTTTTTACAGTACCCACACATTTCACTGCCACACCAAAAAATTTGCTTTACTTTTCCCTCTGGCAGTGTATGCATTTTTCTTTCTGACTAATGTGCAGAATCTGTACCCTGACTTGCACATAAAACCAGAGCCAGAACAACAGAAGAGCGCTAGCTGAACACACACATCTTATTTTTATGATGGCTTTTAATCTTAGTTTGCCAGCAAACACAGGCTGTCTTACCTAGCCATATAAAAATACTTTTATTGTTAATTGTGTCTCTGATTGCTAGCCTGTTGCAAAGAGAAACTAGGAAACCTGACGCTAACAGAGTCAAACAATCAGCAATGGTTAATGGCTAAATCACTTCAGAAGTGTTCATTAATTAAAATCTCTTCAATCTCTTTGCAGTCCGTATTTAATCTCTGGGTCATTAGCATTGCAGAAGTGAACCCGAGGAAAAAAACAGAAAGGCAGAAAGTTTTTGAACCGTGAACATCTTGAAGTTTGCCTCGTCTCAAAAAACTTGGGTTTGTTTGATATAGGGCAATATTAGGTACATCAAGAAAAAGAGAAACAGTGATTAAGTTGTTGGGCCAGATTATTTAAAACTGCTGTATTATTGTAATTAGGACAACAGTGACTTGGACTATAATAGTGGCTTTCTGGTAAAAATGGCACCATTTCAAATTTCTGGTCTCTTGCTAAATGAGTTTGTTGTAGCATTGACAAAGAAACAAACACGAGCCAAACGCAGTCAAAATTAAACACAAACAGAAACCTTAGCTGTTTATTTGCTGGGCAGAACCCAGAATGTTGTTTTTCAGAGCATGTAGTTAATAAATGCTCTTGCCTGCTTTCTCAATGCTTTTTCAATGCAAAATTTTCATCTTTAAAACTTTAAGTACATTAAGCATGTAAAAAGTACTTATGTACGTGTGGTTTCTAACTGCAGTGTCTGTAGTGGAGTAAAATCCGACTTAAATCTTGAGAATCCAAAGCTCAAGACCAAAGCAGGGAGAGTTCTGCTGCGTTCAGGAGATTGCCTGAATAACAGCCGTGGCGGCTGCGGGTTCCTTTTTTCCACATTACTTTTCACCCTCAAAAGTCTCTCGGTTCATGCTTAATTGAAAAAAGCTCTATAGTTGCCTTTTAACAGTCTGCTACTTCTTCTGGACCCTGAGCATCTTCCAGTGGAACCAGAGCAGCTCTGATGTGGCAACATCCTCTGCAGCTGCAGAGGGGACAGAGTCTACTCCTTTATATCCTTCTTATTGCCAGTATGAACATATTAGTGTGGCAGGTTTCACACCTGCAGAAGATTTCATTCCAGGCATAAAACAAAAAAAAAATTCAAATTAAAGGTGATAAAATTAAAGCTATGTAAAAGCTTAGCTAATTTCAACAGTGGAAGTAATTTCTTTAATTTCTGTTTCCTGATTGCTTACATCTTTCATAAACAACTTTCATCAATAAGGTTGCTGGGAGTAAAATACTGAATTTGACAGACCTTCTCAGAACCGTGTATGACGGTCGGAAATGAAGTGCTGAGTGGCAGAGACTGGCAGGGTAAGAAATTGATTTCTAGGAGCTGGGAGAGTATTTTATTTTTCCATTCCCTTCATTAGTTTTATTAAGCGAGATCATAGTCACACTTCAAGTGACCTGTAAGGAAAAGAAATAGAAGGACATGCCATTTCCCCCTCCTTTTGTGTATATATAGACACTGAATGGGAATAAATGACTATTACGTATATATTTCTAATGTATGTATAAATTTCAGATAGATTTGGGACCTCTGGAACTGGTTAAATTATTTTATATCACAAGAAAAAAAATCTTGAGCTGAGCATCAGGCTTGGAAGCAATGTTAGACAGTGATTGCCTCTTTTTATTAAGGCGTATTCAACTTTAATGTCTAATGAACACTTGGGATAAAGGATGCGTTTATCAAAGAATCAGCAGACCCATTTAAGTTTTGAAATCTTGAAATAAATATCTATAGAAGTCTTCAGGAAATCTCAAGTGAAATAAGAAAAGAATAGACATGTATCAAATCTTTCTAAACAAGCAATGTAATTATTTCTGAAGTCCTTTGAAATGAGAGCCAGCTAGGCAAATCAAACACAATCTCAAAGAAGTCAACAGTTTCACTTCTTTATTTTCCTTTGTGTATAAAGTATATTGTGGAAACAAAATGGAACAGCCTAGATAAAATAGTCTTACAAACTTTAGCAGTGTTCTGTGACGAGCCTTATCTTATCCCAGCCCTGTGTGATGCTCTGCACAAACCTCTTCTGTCTCAGAAGGTTACAAAACACAAGTTTTATGGCAGCGGCCGCTCCCACAGCAGCCTTGTACCTCACCTGCCATTGCTGCCCCCGTCCAGCTGAAGGAAGCACTGACCCTGCATTCGTGTTTGGCCTCACGTGTGGGACCACAGCTGTGATCCATGGGGAATAGTCTTGCTGGGATGGCGGGACTCTAGCTGGAATTCTGTAGCTTGGCTGGGAGATGGCTTTCCGTGGGAGCACTTGGAACCCAGTGTATGAGTTGCAGAAAGCCAGGCCACGAAACTTAAATATGTGAGACGAACAGCTACATCTTGTCATGCAAATCACAACGGGTCTTTTTGTTCCTCTGTTCCTGGAACATTCTAGACTCAAGCTTCCTGCATACTTCCTTGTCTTTGATCCCTATTGCATTTATTTTCTGTAGCATATATTATGGCCTCTGAGTGTGCCCTGTGGTTGTTTCACTGTTATCTTTTTATTCTCCTATACGCAGAGGAGGTCATTCAGGATATCATCTGTAGGCTGAGGCTGCTGTACTTGCCACAAGGCTGGGGACCACGTTTGTGTCATCTATCCCCTTTATCGTTTTCACTCAAAGCTACCAGCCGTTGTCTCGTAGTGCCTGGGTATACAGCAAAATTTGTAATCAGTCAGACAACACATTTCCCATGGTAATTGTGTACAAACCAGCCATCACGTTGAGGATACAGTCAGTTTCTCGTGCCCAGTGGCAGGTTCAGGATTATTATATCTAAGATTAGGTGTAAGATCACCTTTCAACATCAAAACCAGTTAGGCTTCAAAACATGTACAGTTTATGTGCTTTATAAGAACAGGTTCAATGAGTGTTTGTCGAAGATAGATGCAACACAATATTCATCAGCATCACGTTCCTCTTCCACATGGTGCACATCAGCTGCAGGTGTGTGGATTCTTCTGGACCCTGTGGAGCAGCAGGAGAAGGTGGTGGGGCACTTCTCTGTCAGATAGGGCTATGGCAGAGCTTGCACGACTGCCAGCTGATCTTCCTCCCTCTGTTGATGTTCTCTCCCTGGAAGAATGGGTAAATTCACACAAGTAGCCAAAATAAATGTCCAGTACAAGCCATAGGTTTTGGATTTTTTTCTCCAGTGTGATGCATTTCTGCAACCCACGTTCCCTTCCCTGGGAATACCCCATTATTCCCGTGGAGCAAACCCTCCACGACTTCAAGCACCACAGAATTTCTACTCCATGAATGAGGGTTACCTATTACTCTAGATACTCCCAAATCCTGCCAGCCCTGTAGCTTCCCTCATCCTCAGAGCAGCCAGGTGGGAAAGCCTGAAATGGAAGGTGGTGGGTGGTGTGTAAATATTCTCTAAATATGGAAATATTCCTCCAGATAATTTACATGTATTGTAATGCAGAAAACTGCCCAAAGCAATGGCAGTGATGAGCCATAGAGGAAAAGAAGAAAAGAGAGCGCAATCAAGGAGATGCCAAATGGATCTCTTCCCCCTTTAGTTTTCTGTTCCTGTCCTCAAGCGTCGTGTCCTTGGGGTTCAGCTGCACCCAAAGTGTGAGAGGGAAGAGGAGGCGAATTTTATCGGCTTATCCAGAAAGAGGGTATTTTGGTGGGTGCTGTAATTCTTTTCCTTTCTGAACATAAGTAACGCAATTCAGCCCTTGACCTCTGTCCTACTCTTGCTTTCTCTCCCTCTGTAGATACTGTCTTTATTGTTAGCTTAATTAATGTCATCATTATATTTTTAAGTCATCCAAAAAAGCCCTCTCCCCAGCAAGCTTAATGTAACCCACTGAATTTCATTCGATTTTGCTTCTTACTGAAGTAGAAAGTGCTGTGTTGCCTAAGAAATAAAAAGGGCAATTGCCTTAATTTTTTCTTCCATTTTTTGGACAGAGTATGGAATTTATAACCCTGGCTAGACAATGGCCCCCTCGGTGGCAGGGACTCGTTTTAGAGACAATAGATGTTGTCCAGACTCTGTCGCTGTGGCCACATCACGCCGTTATTATGGCTACAAGCCAAGAAAAGGGAAAAGAACCTTTTTTATTATTGCTTTTCTATGCAGTCTCTGTAACTTGGCAAGGTTCTTTCAAATGTGATTTTGCGAATCTTAAATGCAGCATATTATATTGTATTATTAACCTTGTATTTCGTATCCCTTTGATATGATTCCTTCGCAAATGCTTGAAGTCTACACAGATCTATCAGGTGGCTTTAAACACATTCTACAAAGAGACCTTAAATAATACAGCTGCTAAAAAGGTTTTTCCTTTACCCAGGAAGTCAGTCTGCTGGCATGTATCACGTTGAAAGAAAATGTTTTGTTTGTGTTCCACAGGTAACATTTTAACTTGTTAACGATGGTTTTTCTTCTTTTCTGTCACACATCTCACAAATTTCTTTCGAGTTTCAAAGAAAATTAGTTTTTATTTCAAATGGTTTTTGAATAAGTTATGCACACTGCTAGTAAGAGTGTAAATGTTAATTGTATATATTCTTTTTATTTAGGTACCTTTGTAACTAAAGTCACAGCTACAGATGCAGATGATCCAGTTTATGGAAATAGTGCCAAGCTGGTTTATAGCATTCTGGAAGGACAGCCTTACTTCTCTATTGAGCCACACACAGGTAGGTGACTCGGAATGGGAATCCCTGAGGTATATTTACAAAAGTGATTTTGTCTCTCACATATATAATGCACTCACAAACATGGAGCTGAAGTAGGTGTCTGTCAGTGTTACTGAGCTGTACCATGTCTCACTTGTAATTCATCAGAGTCTGATCGTGTGAGAAGACAAAGAAAAATGTGTATTAATGGCAATGCAAGTAATGGTGATGCTGATATTATGGAAGTTTCTGAAGCAAAACTGAAGGTGGTAGAAATGCCGTGTGACTTCTAACTGGTTAGGGATTGGAAGACTTGGCCTGAGGAAGATAATGAGCACCATGTAATTTTCAGTATGAGACTATAGTATTTTCAGTTAAAGTACAGTTTAGTTTGTGAGTTTTAGTGACTATATTAAGTGTTTTCCTTTATAAAAATATTTTTCTTTCTGGATTGGATGGATTGGGGAAAAGAACGAACACAACACTGAGTGGTGGTATGAAGTTTTTTCAGTATGCATTTAAGATGACTTTATTTCTCTCTGGGTTTAAAGTCTTGAAAGTCATCTGAAAGAAGTGTCAAGAAATCCATTTCCTCTTGTTTTCTCTACGTATGTCGAATTTACAGCAAATTCATTTAGTTACAGCTGAGAAATGTATTTATAAAGTGATTTGATATTATTTCTTGTATACTTTCACCTGTTAGTAGAAGTTGTTTTTAATCACTGTGAGTCAAGCAGCTGTGATCTCTTCAGGAGAAAAAAACTGTAACTCATTTTAAAACTTACAAAACCCCACCTGAATTTATGTGACCATAAAGGAGTAAAGCAGGAATAAAAATTCTTGTCCTCATGCAGATTGGCAAGATTATGAAATAAACGGTAGAGAAATTACTAATGGTGCTTTTGAGAGATAAGGTGTGCTAAGTTGTTTCTCCAGCATTGAAAAAGAGTACTCTTAGACTCTTCAAAGTCTGGAAGTTCTTTAATACTTTCTGGTGAGAACGTATGGGAAAAAATATTTCTCTGTCCTAGAAATGCCTTAACTTAGAGGGAGTTTAGGTAAATAGTGTAGGTCGATACATAGATTAATAGATTAATACATTAAAGGCTTTTCTTTTGGTTGAAGGACAGCTATCCTAAGTGTGAAAAGAGTCTCTGAGAGGTGATTCAGTATTTTATGTTATGCCACGTGTAAAATAGAAGCCCTCTACTAAAGAGTAACTCTAACCACAGCACAAGGGAAGACCAGTAGCTGGTTTCAGAAGTCAGTATGTCAAGAGAGTGTTACTAGCCAAGCCAACAGGTAACGCTGGCTGATTTGTTACAAGTCACATGGAAACAGGCCCCTGACTATCAAGTACCAAAACATATGACTTGGTTGTCTTTAATATTACAGATTATTGCATGTGGTACTGACTTGAGTTAGCTTTCTCAATTAGAGAGCCATTAGCTGTAGGCTCCTTCTCAGTTTCTACTAGAGAAAGCTAGTGCTTGAACAGGGGAGGTGGGAAGTGTGTTCCCTACGTACACAGAAGATTTTTCACTTCTTTCATACAAAACTAGCCTGAAAGAAATATTTCAAACATTTAAAAAAAATTGTTCAATTTTATTCAGGTTTGTTATTTGTATTGCATTAAAACCTCATGATTAATCTAATGAGGCAACTGTCCATCTCCTAGGAAAGTAATTTCCCATATGAAAGCCAGAGAAAACTCCAAAGCTTTTTGGTGAACTTGAAAATCATGATTTTTCTCCTTTTCCGCTAACATTAAATTCCCCCTCCTTGATTTCCAGTTACAAATATTCCTTTGAGTAGCAATTCAGTTACCATGAAAATGACACGTTTGTTTCTAAAGGGAATTTAATCACAAAGAATTCAACTGTGGCTTTGCCACAGTCCCTGGCTAAGTGGTTTCCTATTGTGGAGCTGCTGCTGAATCAATCAGTGGTTTCAGATTCCACATTTTTCTAGATCTATGGAGGACATTAATTACAGCCATTACAACTGAACGAGTTTGTCTACTCAGGCCATCCTACTCCTCCTTCTCCACCTCTATGTAATGGGGTACATCTGTAGTGTAGCTACTCTTGTGGCCACCCGCCAAATGGTTTGTTAAATCCGGAGTTGTTTCTGTGTGATTAGTTGGGTCTATCCACTGCTTGTGACGTTTTAAAATCTGCAGAATTTGTTCTTGTGTCTGAGATGTGTTTTTGTTCACTTAGAGAAGTCTTAGCCATACTGAATGTCAAATTTTGTAGAGCCCTCCAGCGTACATTTGATTAGAATATGTAAACAATAAATACACAGAAAAATCTAGTCATTTAGCAAAGCAGCTGCAGGTACTCACGTAGAAACTGCTGCCGTATGTTATATAGGATGAAAAAGATTGCTCTAAAACCCAGCAGCCCTGAAGGTGAGGTTCTTCTGAAGTGAAGTATTGATTTGAGAAGACGTAAGGAAGGAACTAGACAGCATATTTTCTTGGAACTACCAGAATTTTGGAGCAAGGATGTGATAATGTAGTACTTAAAACAGAGTTTTATGGGTTGTTGATGGTTTCTTTAGATTGTCTGACTTTGCTGCTTTGTTGTAACGGCACGCAGAGAGCTGACCATCGGGGATAATCCCGATTCCTCTCCCTTCTGTAGTATTCCAAACAAAAAAGAGGGTGAAAAGGGGTGGGCTGGGACTTTATGCCTGTGGTAGAAAGGGTCCCTGCACCTGAGGGAAGCAGTTGCTTACTCTTCAGTTTTTTTTGTTCCTGCTGACTTCACTAGGTGTAGTCCTTTTCTGAATCACACTCTTAGTTGAAACTCTGGCATTACTCTCCACCTCCTCGCTGAAACAATTCTATAATATTGGGCGCACAGAAATAAGTACCAGTAAGTGACCCATAAAACAATAATTTTCCATTATGTTAGATGAAAAATGCATATACTTCTGCAGGTCTACTTCGCAAGTTCTTCTGTATGAGTTCCAGACACATGAAAGAAGGTAATTCAGGAGTTATTTTTCACTCAGTGCTCTGAATATGGCTTAGGGTAAATACTTGTTTGATGGCTGGTTCGGAATTTTTTTTTGCTTTTCGTCGGTGAATTTTAATATGATCACTGGTTTAATGAATAAAGAATAAACATAAAAAATACACGATAAAGATACAGATTCAGATTTTCTATGACAGGCTAAATTTACCATGTGATGACATTAGTAACAAAACTCGCAGTGAACTAAAATATATTCCATAAATCATTATCGTTACATCTGACTAGGTCAGTGTATATAATTTATAAATGTATACAAGTTGTATATGTTCTCTCATAATCCAAATAATGACAATCTAAATGCTGGGAAAGGGAGTTCCTTAAGACTGCCAAAAGTAGCTAAAGCACACTTCTCACTTTTAAGCTTTTTCAAGGATATTAAATCATGACTGTCAGCTTTAAAATAAGATTATCATAATGGAACGTAATACAAAGTGACACTGTGTTCTACAATATAGGAAGGGTAGAGAAAATAAATTTTCAGCTGCGTCTGACTTATTTACATTTCACATGAACTTAAATAATGTCACTCCTACACATACCTGAAATACAGTTACATGAACAAGGCAAATTATGCCAAACGCCCTACTGCAACTGGAAAACATATTGTCTTATTCAAGCATAAACCCATACTATACCTGAAAAAGAACAGATTTTAAACCCTGCCATCTTGGATATAGTCATTTGGTACAAAGCCAAAGTTCAACTTAATAAAGCTGAATTGTACAGAAGAGTCAGGGAACTGAGAAAAGTAAAGACTCTCCTAATGTAATGTGGAAATTTCTTTGGAGAACAATTGATGTATTTTATTTTTCCGATACCTAGCTTTAATTTCCAGGTGATCAGGCACATGCTTTAATCAACAACTTTCAATGATTTGGTAAATGGCCCTCTCTGGAGCATGGTGTTGGATCCTGTGGTTCAGAAATGGGAACATAACTGAGTAGGCCTAGGAGGAATGTTCAAGGACATGGAACTGCTGGAGAGGGTACAGCGAAGGGCTACAAAGATGCCGAGGAGACTAGTACATCTCTCTTAAATGGAAAGGCTGAGGGACTTGGGTCTTTTTAGTCTGGAGAAGAGAAGATTGAGGGGGGATCTCATCAACACCTATAAATACTTCAAGGGTGGGTGTTAAGCAGATGGGGCCAGCCTTTTGCAGTGGTGCCCAGTGAGACGACAAGACAAGGAAGTTCCATCTAAACATGAGGAGGAACTTCTTTCCTTTGAGGGTGGCAGAGCCCTGGCAGAGGCTGCCCAGAGAGATGGTGGAGTCGCCATCTCTGGAGATATTCAAAACCTGCCTGGACAAATTCCTGTGGGACCTGCTCTGGGTGGCCCTGTTTGGCAGGGGAGTTGGACCAGATGATCTGCAGAGGTCCTATCCAACCCTGTATGATTCTGTGAATGAAAAAGGCATTCAACAGAAGTCAGGTTTGAACTATTTATATCCAGTCTTTGCTATCTGCCTCTATCTAGCCCTAGAGTACAGTCCAGCAGAATAAAAGCAAGGGAGGCAGCAAGAGGAGAAACGACAGCAACTTTTGAGTTACAGACATTTTGTGATGTTACAGGCTATTTCTTCTATCTGTCCAGCTTATAAGTAATGATATGTATCACAGGTAGCACAGGCTGCCCTCAGAATATTGCATGTAGGAGTGATAAGACCCATCATCATAAAAAAGACTACTGGAGTACCAACTTTGAACTTTGGAAGTTCAAAGCAGGGTAGCTAAGGTGAGAAGAATATTACTTATAATGAAAGATTGATTGAACTTAATTTGTATAAACTGGATAAGAGGTGATTAAAGGAGGATATGAAATCACTGCACAAATATTTGAGAGGTGTTAATAAAAGAGAAGCACGGGGACTGTTTCTGTAATTACTCATGACAAAATGACAAGGTAGCGTTTTCAAACCGGAGAGTGATGGGAAAACAGTTTTGGTACAGGAAGTAATCTCAGCTGTAAGGGAAAAGTAATGAGCTGCTAGGAACAGAACTACCTCATGTTCAACAGAGCCTTTCTAAATAGTTCAATTTATAAATAGTTTAGATTTTAAACCCTCATGGGATTATGGTAGAGAAAGAATTTCTTCAACATTAGTCAGAGCTTGGGTTAAGCTGCTGCTTTGTAGCTCTTGTTATTAACTAGTGCTGCTGGTACATCCCTGCCAAATGCCACAGATTGAAAGTTAACTAATATTTTAGCCGAAACCAGTTTAAGAACTGGGATGGGTACGTGTTATTGTGGCTCAGCAAGTGAGGAGAAGGGAGGTCCGTGCAGCCCAGTGAGCAGCACTCCTGAGACAGCAGGATCGGCTCCAGTGCTGGAAGGGTTGCTGGAGTTTATTCGTGGTCGCCTCCGTTACAGCACCTTCAGCTCTGTCTTGACAGCATGTGATGCACCTAGGCCCAATGCTGAAAATAGAGTCTGTTCTCAAAGCAGTATAAGCCTTTTCTTGTCATTGTGTACTGAGTACACCACGCAACCTTAGGAGTTGCATTAAGGTGTTTGTACAAAGATTCTTTGGTGATTCTGAGAGTTGTCTTGGTGACAGCCCATTAGCAGAGAGAGTTGTACCGACAACCCGCTCATGCAGCAGACCCCAGGGTCAGTCCTGCAGTTCTTGCTTTTTACTTTAGAACCATAAGGTGCAACTGTTACAGATAAGGTATGTAGGATGGGGTCCTTCAGTCAGCAAGAGCTGTCTTTTCTGATTAATAAAGGAAGTGTAAAATCACTGCAGAGACATTTGGAAGCAGTTACGACGGTCTGTAGTTGGTAAAGATGAGTGGCTTAAGATCAAGACAGATTGGCTTTTGGAGAAAAGTCATTTCTGCTTCTTGAGTTATCTAATAACAGTAGTAACAAAAAAGCTGATAGCACACATTTCTTGCATTTCAGAGAAATGCCTCTATCATTTTTGAAAGCTAGTGAGGTAGTTAGGACTTCACCGTTTTCCTCATGCTGAGTAGGAAAACGGGCTATGTATCTAAATAACGTTGTGCTGAAACTGAGTTAGAGAAATATGAACTACGCAGCTGGATTTGGAAGGCATCTGAAAAAGAATCTAAGGCTACTTTCAGTAAAGTGTCTACTATAATTATAGGTATTAGAGGATCATTACAAATGGAATCCGAAGGAAGTGAGGTCATAAATGCAGTGCAGAATATTTATTTACTACATTCATTCTCAGTTGGAGAGAGGGTGATCCTTTCACTATGCCAGGGACACCTGGTCCCAGGGAAAAGGGGATGGCTGGTAAGTAGAGATGAAGGCTTTCTACTCGTACTATAAACCCCAGATACATGTTCTTATGCATTAAAAAGGCAGTATTACAATAGGTGTTACGCAGTCATATCCTATAGGATACTCTTTAAGCAGAACACATACAGTGAAAGGTAGGTCATCTTAATTTAAGCATAATGGCAAACTTGCAAGGTTTATTCAGAGTAAAAGCAAGATCAGAAAACACAAAAAATGGAGTAATATCGGCTGGAAAACACAATAGATGGTAGGTTACACAAGAAACAAGAACATTTATAAAATGATAACAAGTCTTGACCTCACAGTTTAACAGAAAGGCAGGTAGTGCCGCCTTCCCCATACAATTTTAGAAAATAAACATGGTAATAAAATGTGTACGCTGTTAGCTTCTCCCTTAGAAATACAAAAATGGCAGAGGAGCACTACCCATAAAATGGTCTATTGTTGTATTCCATCCCTCCCCTAGTGATTATTTTTACTGTGGCTAATGTCTTTGATTTGAAATCTATCTACAGCTGAATGTGGTTCAGACAGCTTCTGTAATTGATAATTTTTCTGGAAAGTTAGCCAGCTTTGCTAGAGACTGCAGATATTTTTCTTGTTTTGCTAAAGCAAGAATTGTAAGGCACTAGAACTAAATAAGAAATTAGAATAGTTGTTGTTAATTTTTATTTTTAAAATTATTATTTTTATGAAGGGTAAGTTTAATTAGACATTATGGATTGCTATGCCTGTGTAATGTCATCAAAGTACTAGATTTTTTTCATTTTCAAGAAAGTTGTGATCTATTAATTTTTTAGGAATTGTGGTGTGGGTTTTCCACGGATCTCCAAGTGATCATTTTTATGGACTGCTGGAGCATCACTGAAGTCAGTGGGCTTCATGGGAATCCCATGGATGCATCTCAAGGCTCTCTGAAGAAATTACAAGATTGATTTTTCAGGAGATTTGGTCCTAAATGACTGTTGTCTGTAATAAAAATCTCCACCAAGATTTTAGCAGGGAAGGAAGACCAAAGCAATTACTTAGCTCTTCCAAAATGAAGAAGGGAAAGTTACAAAGTACGCAAGTTGAAATAGCAGGAAGTCTTCATCAAAATGCGGGAGATGAATGAGGTGCTTAAGGAAGGCTTTTCAGGGCCAGATTCCAATTCTGCGTAGTGCTTGCTTGGTTTTGTTCCATGCTCTCAATTACTATTATGTGGAGTTTTATAGCATAAAGAGATCCTTAAAGAAATGGAGAGGAAAGTGAAAAGTGAAAACCAGATCCTTATTTCTATTGTTCCTTTTGCTTCCCTTCTTTCTCTTCATCAGCTCTCGCCTCTGACACATTGCTTCTTTTCCCTTGCTCTTTTTCAGTGTGAGACAGTGTATATTCTTCCAAATAGGTTTTTGAAAGTAGTCCACAGGGGTGCATTTTAACCAATTCAAGTTGTGAGGCAGATTGTGCAAATTGCTCTGTGTGTGCATTTAGGACCACTGAAAAAGTAAACCCCATTTTGCAGCTGTTTTATTTGCCATTGAGCAGTGTGACACCAAGAGCTGTTTAGGAAAGGCAACTCAGCCAAAAAAAAAAAATATTTAAAAAAAAAAGCACTTCCAGTATTGGGGGTGTTTTAATTCTTGGAAATAATAGATTACTTTTTGATTTCTTTACCTTCCAACCCTCTTGCAGATGTTTCACACTTTAGTCCAAGGGTTTGTAGCCAAATTAAGATGCAGGTGTCTGTACAGTGGTTGTACTGCATGCCCATGGAAAGTTGCCACAGGACTAAGGTTTGTGACATATTTTAGAGTACGTTGAGATAAAGCCTTATCTCAGATATTGTAGAGCGAGGGGATCTCAAGCAAGAACGCAGTGAGTACCATTGCCCCAAAAAAGGATCAGGTTTATCCCTTCTCATTCTCATTTCTCTTAAGCTCTTTCACTAATGGACATGCTAGAAATTCTACAGGCAGCCTTCCGTGTGTACTTACTTTGTCTTTTAGAAAGTGTTTCCCTGATGTTTAACTGAAAGCTTTCTTGCTGCAATTTATACCCATTTTGTGGTTTATGTTTCAGGCCCATCATTTCTTCTCTTATCCCCAGTGGCAAAGGAGAGTAGCTCCCAGTAATTTTTACATATTGGGCTATGAAGTCTTTCCTTGTACTTCCCTAACTATATAAACCAATCTTTTTCTAATTTGGACACACCATTGCAGCTGGAGCCTTACCAGTATGAGTGAAGTGGAAGGATTGTTCCGCAGTTACTCCATACAACACACTAGCTAATACCCCAGGAAACATTGGAGCATTTTTATCAGTAAAATCCTGTTGACTCATACTCAGCTCGTGTTGACTCCACATTATTTTCTGTCTTCTGAGTCATCTGCTCTATTGTAATTGCAAAGTTAATTGTTTCACCCACACAGAATACTTGCCAAATTGAGTTGCATCCTGGTTTTCTAAACTATCCAATTTGTCAAAATTGTTTGGAAGTCGAATCCTGCTCTTCCTGTACTTGCAATGGCTCCCAACGTTGTGTCATCTGAAAGGCTTGATAAGTTCTTCTGTCATCCATCATTCAGGAAATATTAAATGATGCTGGAAGTAGAAGAAACCCTTTGAACCACTTCATCCATCTATCCGCTTTGACAGTAAGCCATTGATAACTGTTCTGAATACAATCTTCCAACAAGCATCTACCTGCCTTACATTAGTTTACGGTAATTCTCGTCCCTCCCGTTTAAGCTGCTCTCCTGTTTGGCACATACCATTTTCATCCATCATAGCATGCTGAAAGTGATTATGTTTTTATTCTCAATTTGTTTCTGGGTTGAATTGAAGTAGAGCGGGTTGAAGGCTCAGTGAGTTAATGTTGTGTGCGCTGTATGCGTATTTGGATTTGGTCGGCCTGAATTGCTTTCTAAAAATAGGTTGAAAGTTTCAGTACTTCCTGTGAACCCAGCCTGAGAACTGGTGAACAAATAAATATCCATTAATTTCCCTATACATAACTGCCTTTGTCTCGGTCAGGTTACTTAAGTGAGGATGGAACCTTGGTGTATACATTAATTTGCCTCATAAGAGATACTGACACTTCTCTTTCTCACACCTCCATTCTGTAGATCCTGAGTGTAGAAATACTGTTGGTAACATTCCACCTGTGTAAGTTGAATACATTTGATGTTTAAAAACCTTCAGTCCCTCTTGCTGTTGTTACTCAAACAGTAAACTTTGTTTATTTTGTGTTTGAAATTGAAACTTGACTTTGACTCTTAGCTTCTGGCAAATGGTTTATGAGCTGAGACAGTACATAGAAATATATATAAAACTATTGAAATGACAGGTTGTGTTAGTAACTCTGTACAGAAAGACACCCAATTTTTTATGTCTTAAAAATGAGAAACTGAAATTCTGATTTAAGCTCTTTGTAAGGTATATTTATCTTCTTGATATCTTTCAGATCATAGACAAGGGCTAGACTCTTCCAATTATTAAAAGACAAATTTAAATACATCTAGGAAAAATCATCACTATTGAAATAAATAACTTGTCTCAGAGGAACCTAAAGAATACAAAATGTGGTATCTTATACAAGTCATAGGTAGGCGAGACTTAAATATCTAAATTGGGGGGCTTTTAAAAAAAAAATCACAACAGGAAAACTGCCTGAAAAATAATAGTAGAGAAAAAAATCTAGTTGGCCTAAGAACAAATTACATCGCAATATGGCTTCATAGATCTTTGGATCAGTTCTATTGTTGAAAAAAAAATTAAGGTGGACCAAATTGTGATACCCCAAGTTCGCATTAACATCGTTTGGATGAATCATCTCATTTATAACAATAGCATTATTCACAGAATGCATCATTATGGTTCCCAAACAATAAACCAATCAGTCCAAACCAGTCACAACTGTCAAATGCTTTTAAAAACAAATGTCATTTATTCTCTCTTCACAAGCTGCTGTGGAGGAAACGACCCCACTCTTTTTCTGAATGTGTTTTGCAGATATCACATCTGATAAATGTTTATTATTATCTTCTGGGCTTTACTGTTTCCCTGTTTTCATTCAGAAAATTTAACAGAAGCATATTCTTCAGTGTTTTGCAGAATAACTTATGTCCCCTCCTATAGATGGTCCAGAGCAGTTACATTACAGGAATGTTGCACTTCAAGGCTGCTTCGTTGTTTTTACCGGCACTGACTGACTCCGTGCTTGTCAGGGGCCAGATCACCACCTCCTTCAGAGAGTTTAATTGCTGAAGTTTAGGAGTGGCTGGCTGCACCCAAGCTCAGCTCCTTTGCTGGTAGGGATAAGACCAGGAATATTTCTTTATTCACCATAAATACAGGGATAGAGAATCTTGGCTTTTCAGCCACTGTCGTTTCTAAGAAGCTGATTTAATTGAAACTGTCCCATGTGAAAGGAAAAGAGTTATTTGAAATCTCCACAGTCCAAATAGAGAAATCAGAGCTAATGGATTTGCAATAAGTATTGATCGACATCCAGAACTCCTGACAAGACTTGACAAAGAACAGGTTAAAAACCTACAAACAGCGTGAGAGCCAGTAAAACCTGATTGGGCCCAGTAACAGGGATGTCTGATCCTGGGTGTGCACTTGCCCACTCTGTTCAACATGCAAATCTAAACAAATGTAGTAAGATACAGAATTCTTATCTTCTTAATTCCAAAGACTTGCTGTCAGTGTCTGCCCCTAAACTGTGTCCTTGAGCTCTGTAAGGTCAGGGCTGTGAAAAGGGACACTCTTCTTCATGCCTGATCAGAACCCTCAAGCACCATGGTCGGAGCAAACCGCTGGAGTGGTGGATCCCGTTCCCCCTGGCACTCTTACGCGTCACTTAAGCACTAAGATAACCCCGTAGCTTGACCTTTGTGCTCTCTTTTCACACATAAATGGTTCTTTTATAAAACAGAATTCAAAACCAGGATTTAAAAGTAAAAATAAAAAGCCATATTTAAATTTAATGTTTAGAGTTGTTTTCCCCAGGTTTAGTGGGACTTCTTTAGACGATGATCATCTCTTTATTATGGTGGACATTACTAGACGGTGATGAACGCTGTTTAAATTTGCCATTAAACATTTAGTTTTGCGCTTTTGATACTGAATGTTGTGAATAACAGGTGGAGAAGTGACCCTCCTAGAGTGGGGACAACGGAGTGGCTAACACTAGGAGTTTGCAGGACTGGTAACTATGCTGGGAGACACACTGAAAGACACACTGGCATTCTCCGGTCAAAGTTTAGGCACTCAGTTTCGGACTTGAATGATCCACTGTAGCCAACCTTATGAACAAGAGCAGGTGAAATAGTGGGTTTGGTTTTAAAATACTGGAAACAATCTGACAGATACGTTTTAACAGCTTTTACAGGTCAAGTTTACTGTGTGGTTCTCTTCTGTTCATGAAATCTATGGGGAAGTGACGGATTTCTGTGGGAGTAGGACAGAAACCAAAAAGTTTATTGGGGAAAGAATGTAGAAATTGGTGTTTATGACATGTGTGCTTAATTCTTGGATTTGGGATCACAATTTCATTGCGCTTTTAATTAAATCAGGGTAGGTGACCTCTAATATACTTCTTTGAAAATCTGAAATTCTTGTTGATCCTTGGTGCTAAGAGGCAATTTAACTGGACCTTTGGCAGTTCGGTTTTTCTACCCACATTTACATCTATCCATAAAAATAGCTGCCAAAATTAATTGGGTCTGTACCTGACTGGTTTTTTCCCCCTTATTGTAGCTATAATTAAAACAGCTCTTCCCAACATGGACAGAGAAGCCAAAGAGGAATACTTTGTGGTCATCCAAGCAAAGGACATGGGAGGACACATGGGTGGACTCTCTGGAACTACAACTGTGACAATAACACTCACGGATGTTAATGACAATCCTCCAAAGTTTGCACAGAGTAAGTACCATTAAGTGTGTGCGTTCTCCTATATAAGAAAATAATGTAGTGCTGTGCTTTTTTTATCAAGCACTTTTTTTTTTAACATATTGCCTGGGTCTGTAATGTAATTTAAAAAATACGTTGCTGCTACTAGAGATACATTAATATTCCTCTGCCTGATTAAGAGCTTAGGAAAGAGGGAATTACAGTCCATAACAGCATACACAGCTCTCTGTCCTCCTTGTTACCCCTCTTACATCCACATAAAACACTTGGGGTCTTTTCCCCATGTATTTATTTGCATTCAGTGCAGTTTTAGTTGCTGTTGTAATGCTTGCATCTCATCACCACCAGTAAAAGACATATATAACTGATAAAGTAATAAAGGTTTGAATAATTAGGTAATAATGAAGAAAACAAAGAAGATAAGTCTGAGTCTAGATAATTGTTGACCTTTAATTCAAAATCTATATTTACTACTGTGGCTCCAATGGATGTCTTGCTGGGTTAGGTTAAAATGATTTGCCATCCTGCTGAGATTCTCTACAAGCTTTCAAAGATGAAGAGAAAAAGAAAAAAGAAGAGGGAAGAGCATAATGACTGGATCGATTTTATTTGGAACAGGTGCAATATAATGCGTTATTAGAAACTTATCTTTTTATCCAGATTGTTCAGAAAAACTAAAGTCGGGGGTTATTAAGAGTCTCTTTGGGGTTGGAGAACATTCACATCTAGACTTGTATCATTTTTACTTTATTAGAAGCAGTTTTTCTAACATGGTGCACCCCAGGTAAAATGAATTCTTTTCCACATCCATGTGACTTGAAATCCACTTTTGCCCTGTTCTGAAGACACAAAGAGGGAAATGGGTTTGTCCTAGTACTCGGCGTGCAATAAATAGTCTCCTATAGTCTAGAAAACTCACATACATCTAGGTGGAGAGAACAAATATAAAATAAATAAGCAGAGGTAAAAGCTTATTTGCAAAATATATGTTTTGTTACCTCATCTTAGTGGTTTTTAACAGATAAGCGGTCTGTGCACAATAAAAGCTTTTCTCGTTACAAAATAAGAAATGCATCAATTTTTTACTTTATATCACTTTGCGTTGCTTGCATTTGTGTAGCGGTGTTTTCCAACACAGGATGAGAGTTTCCCTAATACCATAAACATCTACAGATGAGAGTCCTGGCTGAACCGTATCACCGGGATGCAGAGGGCCCTTTCTTTTGTACCTGCAGTGTACTCCAGCTCTGACCCTGTGAATACACATCTGCTTTTGCCAGCTTACCTGGCTTTTGTGTTTGCATCAGCGCTTTCTGTCCAGTGTGGAAAAAAGCAGATGGGAAAATCAGCGACACAACTGGTACTAACTGGTGGGTTTGCTGACCCCAGAGGAGTGGATGCGTGGGGAGATGGAAGTGCCCTTTCCCTGTGCTCCTCCACACGGGCTGGGTAGTGTGAGGAAGACTGCAGCTCACATGCCTGAAATACATTTTCTACAGGGAAAATGCAAATTAGTTTTCCTTCCACCAAGAGCGAGTTGCTGACTTGGAAGCTGTTATGGCTGGTGCATTCCAGTGCAGAATACAAGCTACCATCTAGGAATAACCACCCTGTTACAACACTGGCTGTTATCATTAGACAAAATCTGAAACTGCTTTAACTTTGTGTTCTATATATATTGCATTTAATGAGGATGAGCCATAGTAAGTATCGTAACATGATGTTACTACAAATTCTGCCTTTTAAGAATAAGTATTCCTAGCCCACTGCCTACCATTATGGATTAGTCATGTCTCTGACTTTATCTTTGACTTTTTTTTTTAACACTGTTGAAGCACAGTTTGCATTTCCCTGGAAAGGAAAATAAAAAAGGATCAAACTTAAAATAGAGCCCATCCAAAATGAAATAGAAATTCATAAGATGTAATACATGCTGCTTTCGCCATAAATTGTAATGAACTCAGAAAGCAGTGTGTTTTACCGGTTTATTGTTTCTAGGCAGGACAGAAATGTATATTTATGGTTTGATTTCAAGAGTGTTAGCCGCCTGGGTTTTAGAAATGAAAAAGATGAACTTTCACTACTTCTATGATCTCTTTGAAATAATTTTTGAGGCATTTTATAAGTCACAGAAGTTTTTAACCCGGCAGTTTACCATGTAATTGTAGTGAGAAGAACTGTGCGCTGCTGTGATAACCCAGGGTTTTCAAAGACACGTAATGTGGAATTTTGGTCAGGTCTGTGCTATGACTTTTTGACAGGGCGATTCATAATTCTTGAGAGCAATTTGTGTAAAAGAGTCAGCTGCATCATAATAATTTATTTTTTACAATATTTTGTAAACTATCTTAATAAATCTGAGAGGAAAAATACCAACTAAAAAATGCAATCAACTGTGTCTGGAGATTCAAACCACAAAGTGTGGACAGCAGTATAAATTATGAATATATAATTCAGTCTCCTGAGGCATTTGATTGCTTCGGTTGCTCATTGTTTGTGAGCATTTATGAATATTCTCGAGGAATCTTGATGATCTCCAAATTATCTCTAATAATTTAGCCTGGAAACATTACAGAAAAAAAATCTGCCGCTTTGGGACAGACTGAATGTATAGCTAATATATGTATTAGTGCATTTCTCACAGTTTCCTTCCTACTTTTCACTGGGTGAATGCAATCAGCCTATAAACAGTTAAAGCAACTATTCCAGAACATTTGGTTTTTAGACAACTAGTAAAACCAGCAGGTTTTAGTTGTAAAAGTAAAAATCCCGCGTTGTCTTTGAACAACTGTGAGGACAAAAAAGAACAAGGCCAGAGCCCTTTGTCACACACTGTTTTAAAGGTCTTGTCTGCTATCCTTGAATTGCTTTTGACTATTTTAATTGCTAAGTAGCACTGCAGTTAATTAGATCACCTAGTAACTGTAGTTTCAATAAGTGTAATTTGCCAAGAGGTAAAAAAATAGGCACCCAACAAAGTATGTTTTTTTGCGAAATCATGCATGTGTCTGCTGGTTTTCAGAATAGTGTTAAGAATTGGGAGGTATCGTAGTCAAATGGGTATTTTGATTTTTCTCTTAATGCTTGCAAGTTCTGGATTGATTTTTGCCACTTCTTAGGTTAGAAGGTTTGAAGCAAGTATTACAAAAAAGAAAAATATTGATAATTTGAATAGCACTATCTAGTGGGTTTTAGTCTAAGCCGAGAACCAGATACTAAATGATCGTTAGGAAAAGTTATTGTTTCCTTTAAAACATAAATTTTAGGAGTTTCCTTGAATGTGTCTTAATTAGTTTCTTATCGCTAAAGGGAGGTGGGAGAGGTTAAAAAACCAAAACCAAATCATATTAGAAGGGCCAAAAAAGTAGTTAAGATCTGAAATTGTATAAGGCATGTTTGTGGTAGTAGACTAGTTTTCTACAGAGCAGAAGCCAGAATTTCACAGTTGAATTCTATACAAATTATAACTACATGTCTGTAAATAAAAATGGTAAGTTGAACAGTACCTGCAGTAGAGAACGTTGCAAATTTTCAGTGTTGAAAGTAGCTTAATATTTCTGTTTGTCAACACTAAGCATCCCTGCGAGGAAGAAGCAGGACACTTTGGTAATAAAAAGAATATTCGCATACAGTAAACTAAATATTCCTATATAAGGAACATGTTTTGCTGCTTTTGATAAATAACTTGTGTAAATGTGCTTCGTATCAGTTGCACATCTCAGAAGTTTGCATTGGGGAAATGTAAATGAATGAAGAGCATCCCAGAGGTACTGGAATTTGGTGTAATATTTAGTCTTTTCCTCTTACTTGTAAGGTCTGTATCACTTCTCAGTAATGGAAGATGTTGCTCTTGGTGAACCAATAGGAAGGGTGAAGGCAAATGACCTGGATATTGGAGAAAATGCTAAGTCATCCTACGATATTATTGAAGGAGATGGAATGGATATATTTGAAATTACCACAGATGCCCAAACTCAGGACGGCATTATTAGAGTGAGAAAGGTAAATGATATCTCAATATGCTTCTTGTATCTACAAATACCCAGCCAGACTGTACTCCATGAGATGATGCAAGATTTCCAAGGATTCTTTTATATCTGTGGATGAGGTGTTGAGCCAGTGAAGTGATGAAAAGGGATGTATTAGCCACGTCCCTCAAAATTGCCATTTAGGTGACAACTGGAGAGATGTCCATGGAAGTTTTTTCTGTGCTGCACATATTAATCTTATTTGGGCTTCCATGTGGTCAAATCAAAAGGGTTTGCTTCCTTGTTTCCAAAGGAGAAGAATAGATGAGAATTTGCTTTGATGGTGGTGTAAACTTCCGCAAAATCTTGGCTGAGCATTCAATCAAATAATTTTTCTCTATTACTTGATTTGCTATATAGCTGGTCAAATACTGTTCAGAGAAAAAAAAGTAATCATAGCATATTATTTAAATGTCCTGATGTGTAAATCATCCACCTTTTCTCACGCTGAACTCTTTACTTAACAAATAGTGGCTTCACTGAACCTTACAAGGACATCAGTACTTTTTCACATGAGAAGTGCCAAATTTGGCCCCTAAAGGCTACAATTTGTTACCTTTTCTATGCTTGTACAGTCTTGATGTATGCAGGATGAGGTGTTTGCATGTAGACCACAGAAGGCCCCTCGATTATATGCAGAAATATGTGGAAAGCATACCTAGAAGAAAAGTTGGCTGGTAAAGTCAGTGGCATGCTAATTGCAGACTGCATTTTTATTGCTTTCTGGGGAAGAAGAAGAGATTTGATTCTCACGCTGTGTTCTGGAAAAGCATATGAACAGACCTTACAACACTGGCATAGAGGGGTTTCAGTATGTAGCATAGAGCCCTCTAAATGAATCTTTGTTTTGTTAAAAAACTAAACAAATTCCAAAACCCCAAACCATTACATTCCAGTGAGTACAGGTAATTAATATTCAACTGGTACCTGTAATTAAAGAGGTCAGGCAGAGTACCTGTCAAAAGTTTCCATTTTCTGTTTCTCAGTGCTAGGTCAGCACTGTAGCTGCATAATAAAATGATGCATATTTATCTAAATTGAAATTTTGTTTTCCTGAAGAGAAAATGATGATATACATCCTTGATCTTCCTTACTGTTATTTATTGTATGCTGTGGCCTCTTTTGTAAACTCAGGCAATTAGCCCTTTGCCCCAGTTCCCTTGGCTTTATTTCATAACTGAGTCTCTAACATAATGTTGTTTCATATATTCATCTTGACAGCAATAATCATTTTGGTTCTACTGCAGCAGATGATGTATGGAGGGTACTGTTCACCAACAGATTTTCTCCAACATAAATTCACGGGCTTTAGACAATGAAAAGTAAATTTTCAATATGATATTCTGATTAAGCGTGACTAAATGTATTGGGGTGCTGTCATTTCTGTAAAGCATATGAAAAGCAGTTGAAATAAATTATATAGGAGCTATGATTGGCAAATGGTGAATATGCTGATTTATAAATCACCATTCATAATTACAAAAGCTTACTAATTTAAGAGCTGCTAAAGAAGCAAGGTTTTCTTGTGTTTACTAGAAATTGTGAGAAAGAGCAAATCCCACTAGAGCTTGGTTCATACCTGAAAAAAACCAAAATTTCAAAGTATACATGTTGAAGGCTTTGACAGACTTCCTGAAGGTCCTTGTTTGTGCTCTTGCTGGTATTTGCATTGCAGATTCAGAGTTTCTATGTCCTTTTCTTTTTATCCCTGGGACATTGTAATGCAAATCTTAATATCTTTCCAATCCTTGGCAATTTGCATCTTTGAAATTGGAATCATTGTGAGACACGAGAGAATTATGTAGTGAACATACTGATGTGCTTCAAGACACAAACTTGAATCTCCTATAATGAAAAATTCTAATATTCGAAAGCGTCACAGATTTGGTTTTTATTCGGTATTTCATTCCTTTAAATCCCCTGTGTTTTCATCTTTTATGTTGTAATATGGAACTGTAAAATAGTAAAAACAATGGTGACATAGCAGCTATATTGATAGAATAAAGTAATCGGTTTCGTGTTTCTCTCTCTGAAAAAAAATTAAGATAAGAAATAGGAATTGCTACAGTTTTAAGAAATTCCTGAGAGATGTCTACCTCCTTTACCCCTATAAACAGAAATGCAGTTACCTGAAGTGCAATAATATTGAAGGACTTTGTTGTATGATTAGCTTGACGTTGTTCCACCTAATGCCTCTCGTGTCCAACAAATAATAATTGCTAGTTCTTTGCATTTGTCACATAGATCTGGAAGTAATAAAACAGTTCTTCTTTGTGGAGCTAGTATTTTTTTTTTGCTTATCTCCAACTAACAAAGCACTGATTAAGTGCACAATTAGTATGCAAGGTATGGAATCGCCAACAAATTTGTAGTATTTAGTATTTATCTGTTATGTAATTGTAATGGTGTAATTCATGTGAGAGAATGTTTTGGTAAATTTCTTGTGAAAAGCAAGTAAACAGAGAGTCTTGTTTTCTCTGAGGCTGGTTAATAAACAGATATCAATATACGCCTAGAAAAATTCCAGGTTGGATTTCTGGGAGTGGGAAGTGATTGCATTAAAACTCACTGAATGTGCTTAAACGCACATAACTTTCATCCATCAGCATTATATTCATTTGTTCTTTCTCTGTGGCCATTAGTAAAAGACATTTATCTTTGTCATTCTTAACAGCCACTGGACTTTGAGACCAAAAAATCCTATACTCTGAAGGTAGAAGCAGCCAACATTCATATTGATCCTCGCTTCATCAGTGGAGGACCATTCAAGGATACAGCAACAGTAAAAATTGTAGTAGAGGATGCTGATGAGCCACCCGTCTTTTCGTCGCCCACGTACCTACTGGAAGTGCATGAAAATGCTGCTATTAACGCTGTGATTGGTCAAGTGACCGCCCATGACCCCGACGGGTCTTCCAGTCCTATCAGGTAGTGCTGCTTTAAAGTCCTCTCTGAAAAAACTGCTGGCAGAATGTTTGCCCCCACATCATATGACACTGTTCTCGTGCCAATATATTTCTGTAAAAATACTTGTCTGGGATTTGTTTTATCATTTATCAGTTTAGATCGTTTCAAAATCACAAAAGTACTCCTTGCCACACGAGTAGTCTTAGGAAGCAGCAGGAATACAATGAGCATAAGAACTAGGGTGTGTGAAGTCTGTTGGGGTTGAGTCATCAGCGTGTATCTCTGCAGGGTTTTTAAATAATCTGCTAATTTCTGCACTGACAATACTCAGGTTGTTCCATGAAGTTGTAAAGTTGTCAAAATAGATTTTGTATTCCTTTGGCTAAACGCTTTCCTGCTTTAAAGGTAGAAAGTCAGAGATGATTATGCCCATCTGACTTCTGCCTCTTTCATTTCCAATACTTCTCTTTTTTGATTTAACTTGGAAAATACTTGTTATTCCACTTTCATCAGATCAGTGTTTTCAGTCTCATTTTGAGGAGCACACATCTTCCCTTTCCCTTTTCTAGCAGTTATAATGGTATATTGTGAGTGTTCCCAAAACACATTTTGCGACGTGTAGTAGCAAAACTGTTATGGAAACAAACACCAAAATGTCAAATTCATAGTAAAGGTGTATTTGGAGAGAGGCTATTTAATAATAATCATGACTGTACATAACTGCCTTGGGGAATTTAAGCTACACTAGCAGTCTTCAGGGCTATCTTCTTATCATTGTCACTTACATCAGGTTTGTCGCAGTCAGACTTTAAACCTTTATTTTAGGGTTGCATATCATATTTTAGTACTTTTAGAATTAGAGTTTCAAAATTTCCAACAAGTTGGGATGTGTTAGAACTTGCATATGAAGATGTTGGAGTCTCTCATTTCTAAATCATCTTTTAAATACTAGCTAAATGTAGCATTAAGTATCACAGATTTTTATGCAGAGTAATTGATTAATATATTTTCTGCAGCAGCACAGAACCCAGACAGTGTTAATAGACACTAAATTTATGTTCTTACCAGGGAAGCTGCCAGGATGACCAAAGATAGTAATCTGATCACAGCAATGGGAAACTGAGGGGAGTTTCCCTGGTCAGAAAAATGTTACTTAAACAGGAAAAAAAAAAAAAAAAAGAGATAGAAAATGCACAGAGTTCAATCTATCACAATTTAAGCAGTGGCTCTACCCCTAATTATGTTACTGCTGGCTACTGGCATACGGAAAAAGGGCTTGCACTGCTGCTACAGAGACAGACTCTTCTGAAAGGTGTGTGAAACCAGCCATGGTGGGAGCAAGTTGGCTTTCTTCCCTCTCCTCCAGCTCGATAGTAATTTCTCTTTCAATTTAACCTTAGTTCCTTCCCTCTGCCCTGTTCTGCTGCTGGCTCCCCTGCTCCTCTGCCTCTTGATTGCATCCCCTTTGTTCCTCCTCTCAGCCTGGCTTCAACTCTGCTTGGATTTTGCTTTGGCTGTTTTTCCAGTCTGGTTCTGTTTCCCCGCAATTCTTCTCTAGCTCCTAATAATTTGGACAGGCTACAAGCTTACCTGTGTCCTAACACTGAGCCTCTGTCCAAGCCCGAAAACTGAGCTGCATAAAACACCTACATCATTTCTATTTTTTCATCACTTTATAGATTAATATATTTTCAAACATTTAGAAGCAAAAATACTTCATATGTGCAAACTGTATTAGAATGTTATTACTTATCAAGTCAGATAGAAACAATAGATATACATGAAACAGAACTGGCCAAAATTCATTACATTTAAACAAAAATAAAATCAATTAGTGTGACTTATATCTTCTTTTATAATATTATATGGAGTCCTTCATAATATTTATTTTTTCTACAATATTGGCTTGATAGCTAATTAAGGAATATTTAGAGTTCCATTATCTATGCAGTGCTTTTTGTCTTGTTTTCTCACCTGATTGATTTGGCTTTATCTGCAGTAGCTCTGCAAAGTCGAAATTGCAATTTCATTTTCACATGAAAAATATTTTAAGGCAAAAAATACTTCCAGTTAGTAATTCTACTCTTAGAGGAGGAAAAAATATTCATCAGGGAGCAGAACTGTAGTCATTTTCTTTCCAGTTTGGAACACAACTGGGACGTGGCAGGTTCTACCAAAAGCCGTGGTAACATCGTTCTGTTGGATTGGAGTGTTTCATTTTGGTTGTGCATTTTAAGAGTTTATTGTGTTATTTTATCACATATATTGATGTAAATTTTATATATAAGTTCGACGATACACTTTCAAAAATACTAACCATAAGTTAAAAAGCAGAAAAACAGAATTAAAACCTTCTGTTCTAAAAACAATGGACTGGTTTAATACTGCCTGGCCATTTTAATCTATTCTTTAAAACAGAATTTTAGGAGGCAACGACCAGTTGGATTTCAAGGAAATCATATTTTTCAATCTGTATCCTTTCTGATGACTCTTTGGTTAGGCAGAGGTTTTGTGTCCATTTCTTATAAAAACGCTAGCGACACAAAGGAAAATCCGAGTCACCTTATGTGCTCCTGATACCACATCTGCTGCACAACAGCCTCATGCACAAACACTCTGTAAACTCAAGAGTCTTGCAGCACTGTCAATGAAATAAAACTTGGGTATCTCTGAACATAGAAATAGTCTTGTAATTGGGTCATAAGACAAAAGAGTAAAGAATTTAGAAAAAAACATTATAGAAAACAGCCTGGAAAGAAATTTCTTCTATGTTTGTTTCTTTGGGGTTTTTTAAAAGCGAAGTTCAACCTTGTTTCTATCCAATACAAGAGAACTTTGGTTTTTAAGTTTGCTTAGAAGAGATGAAACATATTCTCTGATCTTTCCATCACTTGATCTAGAAGGCATGAACCCTATCAGATATGTGCAAGCGGGTGCACGAATGGCTCACCAGTCTGGTTCCAAATGTGCCCACCTCAAGGGAATCCCTGAAGAGGGTTATTTCCAATGCCTTCTGTCAGGCGCTGAGATTTGGCAGCAGTTATGGGGCTGAAATCTCTGTACCAGCCAAAGAAATATAGACAGGTTTAGAAGGGTGGGACTCAAGGAAGCATGTGTTCTGTGGGACTTCTCTTGTCGTTATTGAGTCCTGATTGTGGATAAGCAAAGGCACCTTTGAATGGCGAAGTGGTAACGTGAATTATGCTTTCATTATCCATTTATTTCTCCAATGAAAATGAACTATCTCTTCTATGGGTTGGTAGGTCAGTCTAACTACAGTATGTCTTTCACAACCCAGCATTGTTAAAAGAAGCAGCCACATTTCTCTTTTATTTTCGTTTGCTATTCTGTTGTGCAGGTTGCTTAAGGGCCTGTCTCACTTTTAAGCCTGATGGCGAAAAGGATTTACAAATTTGGCTAGTAATTGTAAAATACAGTCAATAGTTTGTCATACTCTATCCAAGTCATTTCAGAAACAGGCAGCAGGGGCTCACATCTACCACGTGTAGCCTGCGTGCATCTCTTGGGAGGGCGACCCTGTGAATCCAGCTGGGCTGGCGGTAGTTCATTTAGAAAGGGTGGTACACCCTGATTTACAGTACAGTTAGGCCTCAAAGATTGTCATCTGTTAGAATACACATCTATTGATTCCAACAGAACTGATTTCATGTTTCCGTTGTTATTTTATAACCATGGTCTATTTAACTGCAGTGAATTATCTTGGATAAAGCATGATCCAAGCGCATAGAAAAAAGCATGGGTAATAATCTTTCTTCCTGTACTGTCTCTGCCCTCCTATAAATCACTGCCCTTCAGTGTCTTTCTCTGAGGAGAGATAAGCTTCGCTGTGGCAGGTTTTCCCCATTGATATCGACAGAGATTTCATCTCTGGCAGCAGTTGATCATTTTCTTAATTCACAGCAGGCCTTAAAAACCTAGATACGATATTTTCTGCCTCCCTAATGGTACAGCTGTTTATCTGTCACTAAGTAGCATGTCCAATCTGCCTGGCATTAATAAACAATGGTGATTTACCACTGATGAGGTATCAGTACTGTGATTCCCATCTCAGCAGGTGCAGCAAAGAAAAAAGTATTTCTGCTCTTATTTACATTGGTGCAAATAAAGAATAGATCAAATTAGGTCCTAGCAGCAGTATCAATAGTGCATGAGCAGGACTGGGAATTATTTTAAGTTTTATGTTAAACCACTGTGGGGTTGTTCCTATAACTGCCATAGTAGACCCATAAACTTACCACAACTTCCTGATAACCTGTGCTGGCTTTATGGCAATTTTAAAAGATATTATTTCCCAAGATATTCTTTGCTCATTTTTAGAGAAGTGTGTGTTTTATGTACAGCTTATGGATCTGACAATGCATTCCCATTAAAGAGAGTTACAATACCATTATCATGAAAAGGAAACTGCAAATGTACTATTGGTTTTTCCAGGTTTATGACACTACAGATTTTATTTTTTTATTTTGTACCAAATATTTATCAAATTAAAATCAGGAGAGGGTTTTACCTCTTTGTAGGCTCGTAAAGCCCTGTAACTTACGTTTCAAATGCTCCATTTTGAATACTGGTTTTGCATGGTGAATAAATATTGTTGGGATGAGATGAAATGCAATGCAATCAACGCACAGATGTTAGGCTCCCCATTTTATAACTTAAAAAAAAAAGTGTACTGCAGGAAGGGTGGAGGAATGGAAGTTCAAAAAAGGACTGATCCTTCGAGACAAACTGTGTCTTAACTCAATGGAATTTATGTCAAGCTCAGGTCAACTAAACATGAAATAGTATATGAGTATTTCATACTTTATTTCGTTTGTGGACTGTAAAAATTTCATAAATGTTTGATATCAGAGTTCTTTATGCACCATTACATAAACATGAAGAATTAAAAGGTGGTTTGAAGTGATGACATCTTCAATTTATCTTGATTGCTCTTTCTCATATTTTCTTCAGTGAAATTTTAAACCTGTGAAAGGCTGTAAGCTATTTTTTTACTAACTTCATAGTACAAGAATTTTACTTCTAATACTTTAATTGGAACTAGAAAGACATCAAAATAGGGTTAAGATCCATTTTCAGCAATGATAGCCTGAAGTTAGGCACCCCCAGCGTTATTCTTCCACACAAGTGACCTGATTTCCAGAAATGCTGAGGATAGTACAATTCCCATTAAACCATGGAGAATTGGGTATGTGGAGCTCACTAGAAAAGCAGTTTACTTATATGTCCAAATATAGATGCAAGTGTCTGCCTTTAGGCACATATACTTGGAATTTTACTTCGTATTTTTTCTGCTACTCTTCTTAAACAAACTACTCGTTTTTAAGTGAGTAAAACTAGTTCTCGGAGTTAAAAAACAGAAAACTTAAATGTCTAATGAATCCCATTTCCTAGTTAAACAGGGGCTTTCACTCTTAAGTCCAATAGTTGTTAAGTATCTTATTAATGTGATCATGCCAGCCTTGATCTTTAATAGAGTCTTTAGATGTTTAAACTTCAAGATTTTGATAAACTTTCATAATTTAGAGCTATTTTTTTGAAAGTGATTTGTATATTACTGAATGCATTACACAAGCAATCTAATTGATGTATCTTTCATTCTAAATATGAAAATATCTGAAATAAAAAAGACGAAAGCCGTAATCCTAAGCTTTGAAATCAGATCCTAACGTGATGTCTGTCAAAACCATTGTGTTGTGCTGGAATGAGTTTGAGTTCATCAGAATGTGTTTATTGTAGTACATAAAGGAACTTCTGAATAAGAAGGTTTTTTTTTTCTTTTTTTTGGAAATTGATTATTATATAGCGTAAACCAGAATGGAATATCTGATTTTCAGATAACTCAGCCGTTGTCACTGCAGCAAAATATGCTCCTGTTCTTTTATCAGAGAATTTAACAGCGGACTTGGAAAAAGTAGAAATGTAATGAGAATCCAAGAATCTGAGTCACTTTTGTGCCCACTCTATAATGTAATCCAGTCTGATACTGTACCCTAACTCGCCCTATTATGCCTCGATATAATGCAGAACAGATGTAAAAACTGCCAGTGTGCGCCGTTAGGTTCTGTAATACATAGACACAAAGGCTTAAAAGACTTTTCTATAAATCCACAATTAGGATTCAGTAAAACCCCTTGAAGTCAATTTTTGTTGAACCATATCAATAGTTTATCACGAAACTCTCTCCTTCTATACCTTTCCTGTCAAAAAACTGGAAGGCTTAATTTTGTGATTTAATTTCTTTTGGGCGAATAGTACATTAATAGAATAACTGTGAAAATGGACAAACATAAAAGCTTTCCTGGAGATCCTGTTCTGAGCTTTAAATCATCATCCCGCTTAATGCACTGTTGGAGCAATCTACTGCAGCTCGCTCTTGTTGTCAAACTGGCTCTGTTTAAGCTGCATAATTTCCCTGGACAGGCTCATTTGCAAACTCTGGCTACCTGTCGGATGGAACGGGGTTTGGGTAAAAATCAGTGATGTCAATCCATGAAACAATCAGTCCTTCAGCTTTTGAAGTATTTTGTAGGAAAATGGTGATTCACTAACTGCGTTCTGCCCGTGGAGCTGCCTGAACCGTAACCAAATAATGTGCTTGGGGAATAGCTCACGCTTTGTTAATCTGAAATTTATTGGTAAAATAATATTATTCAGCCCTTTTTAAAATAACCATGAAGCCCACCATTTTTGTGTGCTTAATACATTACTGTTGAAATTATCAGCAGTTACTGTGAAATACCATAGAAACTGTCTAATAAATGTGATGGATAGTGTAATTAACTCTTGATCAGCACCGTTTTTCAAAGATGTTACCCAGTGAACCTGAGGGCATTTTATGACCTTCACACTGGGTATACAGCTAATTACTCCTTGGGCAATAATTAATAAGTTTTTTTAGCCTCAGTTTGTCATTTTGTCTTATAAATGATTATGCTATTGAGCTTCTCCATCCATTTGTCTGTAAAAATGCAGCTCTCGGAGGGCTCCCTAAATTGTCTTGCGATGGTCTGGATTACACCAGCTTCGTCAAGTGGATCACAGGGATGTCTGTTTTGTAGGTTCTCCATCGATCGACACACTGACCTGGAGAGACAGTTCAACATTAACGCAGAAGATGGGAAAATAACCTTGGCAACACCCCTGGACAGAGAAACAAATACGTGGCACAACATAACCATTGTAGCTACAGAAACTAGTAAGTCTTTGTGTGTACTGACTTTTAGTTCTGTTAGGTTTAGAATTAATTTTACCAGTGTGTCCAGTGGAAACTGTATATAATTCAGTAAAAAGTAAAACACGTTGGTTTGTTAAGTTACAGAATTTTTGAAAGTAAACTTGATTTCTGCTGAACTTGTATTTCTTTTAGTTTTCCAAACTGCAGTTTGTTGGAGTACAGTAATACAGGTTTTTAAGAGATAGATGACTACTTTTGTACAGGGCATAGAAGGTACGTCTTAAAAATGTTTTAGAAACCCCCCAAACCAAAGCCTTGTATTTAGTTAGCTATATTGACAGGAAAAGATAAAGCTTTGCTATCATAGAAGTAAATTATAGGCTCAACCCGGAAGTTCTTGAAGCTGAGTGATACTATATTTCAGGTACCATAAATGATGAAGCACATGGGTAACGTTGCATGAAAGCAACCCATATTTGGTACATATACAGGGCTATAATCAAGCACATGGATTGTTTAGATCCGAGATCCACACACCTAAGTCATTGCGAGCCAGGATTGTCACACGATACAGGTCCTGGATTTTAATCAGGAAGAATTCTTGATTACTTTGGAATTGTAAGCACTGCTGACAGGATCACATATGACAATGCTAATATTAGTAATAAATCATACTGTATTTAAGACTATACATTTGTCATAAATACAGCAAAAGAACAGATTCAGCACAGAAGGTCGGTCATCCCATGTTGTCATCTTCACTGATACACAGGCAATGGAAATGTTTCTGCAGCCAATGAATATGCACCATTCCCATCCGTGCACACACACTTGGCACATTAGCAGAATAATTGTCTTTGGAGCCCAAGGATCACTTGATCAGTGCTGCTAATTCTTGGGTGTAGAAAACAGGGTGATGTTAACGTTTGCTTTTCCCCCACAGTAACTTTTTTAAAGGATAGTGTTATGATACAGAACTTTTAATGCTCACTTTCATAATACTATAGGTATGAACATAATGACTGGAAGGATAAAAGATGTTTATTTGGCCCATTTTTGTTGTCCAGTATTTTCCTGTGGTTTGTATTTTCTTGTTACCTGACAGGTAACTGAAATGGCACGAGAAGGGTTGGTGTGAGTACAAGTTCTCAACCTAGAACTCTTACAAGCTGCATTCCAATGACATACCTTAATACCTTGTGTATTTCGTTACCAGTAATGCAGTAGTGCCCTGTTAGCTATTGGTAAATCTTGCCGACAAACACTATGATAACTCGTCCAGAATACTTTGTGCTTGCAGGAGAAGCAAGCCGACACAGGGAGTCAAGCGATGTAAGGAAAGTAAGCAAGCTCTGGTTTCAGAGGGCATATTTTGCCCAGGTAAATATCAAAACAGTTATTCATTTAGATGTTTTTAAAGGAGAAAGATACAAAATGTCTACCAATTTTCTCAAAACATGAAGAATGTCAGATACCAGATTCACCAATGGCATGGAAAGAATTACTAGTTTGTGATCCAAAGTTTTCAGCCACTGGAACAGTAAGATGTAAACAGGAAGTAATTCTGCATTTTGTTGAGAAAGAAGTAGAAAGACTAATTTTTCAAGAAACCCTCCAATTCATCTTTTACTCTCATTTATAAGTGTGTGCCAGAGCCGAGTTAACAGAAGTGCGCTTTACTGAGCCGTATCAGAATCAAGTCTGCCCGTTGCCTCTTCAGGTTTTTAAAACATAATTATGCTCAGGAATTTTGTTATTCAGTAAATTATCCTTGTCATTAGACTTCATGGGAGCCTCCACATGGATTGTTGTTGTGAAGTTGCGTCTTATCAGACTTGGCTGTGAAAGGAATAATACAGATCTTGTTCTAAGCTTTTGCATTCCCACTGATGGCTTTTGTTTTTCCACATTCCTAATTTACATAAAACAAGAGCTTATTTTCAAAGACTACTATCTTTGCTTATTTAAGAGAAATGATTTTTAAACTTCTCATCCAGAAACACATTTATGTTCATAGAACTGTCAAGCAGGGTAAAATGGGCCTTTTTAGATTTTTTTTTTTCCCCAACACAATAATAAGCAAGATCTGTACTAACAGAAATCTGTTGGAGGCAGAGACAAGCAGTAAATGAAAATACAAAATGTGTCATTGTGAATCTTTCACTGACAGTAATATTAATGGTCTGCTGATCTCTCCTGTAAAAATAAATACGTCGGTGTCATTCGTGCAGGAGCGCTTTCTCTTCCCGGCTGCTCCCCAGGTTCAGCTCAGAGAGGCAAGGATCAGACCATTCTGTTGCCATTACACTTCCTTACTAATTCCAAGCCATTATATTGGCTTTTAAAATCTTGATTCCCAGCATGGTAGATCCTGAATACACCCTGACTTGTCAACACTTTCATAGATAAACAGCGAGTTTTGCCAAAACATACATCACTGATTCAGAACTTTTGTGCTGGTAAGTTACCTGCAGCTAATTTTGTGCTTTGACTTCAGGTAATTTTTGGCATTTTCCAGCTGTTACCACAACAAGGTTACTCTCTTATGTTGTCAAATTTTTGCTGCTTTGTTGTTCCACTTTTTCCCTCTCTGGTCATGTGGTGACTCCTCTATGTTGATGAATTCCATTACATGGGTTTTTAAGAGAAAATAATATTACGAAGAACTTTGATGTCTTCGAACGATCACTCTGAAACACAGGCTTAGAATTCACAGGAGAAGTATGTGTATTGGTGCTTATTTATGGCAGGAGGGATACTGAACATTATTGTGCCTATGAATTGATTCTTAAATTTCCTTTCTACATGGCCATACATCCAAGTTTGCTGTGCTGAATGAGTCAGGAGCAGGAACACGTGGGTGATGGCAGGCTAGAGGAAGGAGGCTCACTGGCAACATGTCCTTTCCCTGAGAAGGTACCTTTTGATCAGCATTGGGCGTAAAAGATGAACCTTGTTTTCTGTTAGTGACACTGGACTTTAACTACCAGACTGCTGAGATTTCTCCTTGTTCTGTTACATAGTTGAGACATGAGCTTAAAATTGCACTCCAAGGTCAGGAGGCTGGTTTTAGCTGGATGCTGGAGAGAACAGGGGCGGAGAGAGGCTTGCTGGGTAAGTGGGGGCTGATTGTGCTGCTGGTTTGGGCTCTCTGGAGCTGTGCCCTGCACAGGAGCACAGTCTGGGAGCACGTGCAAGTATTCTCTGTGAGCCCCAATTGCAGCGCAGTAAGAATGAATGATTAACTTCCAGACATTTCTTTTGGTGCATCTCTTTTGTGTGTACAAAGGCTCATCACCTCTTTGGTTCTTCGGTACTTTTTTGAAATGGAATTTTCTGCCATTCAGTAAAACCTAGTAAAGTCAGGATCCTTAGAGTCCTACCTGATTCCGTTCACCTGAACACACAAATAGATTGTTTAGTTTGTGTAAGTTACAATTATGGCTTTAACTGCTGATCACGGTGACGTGCTTTTGTTGCTGGCATGAACTGGTTGGCAGTTTTGCTGGGCAGTGAAGCAGAGCAGAGTTCAGGCTGGGCCAACCTCCTCAGGGTTCTCTGCTCCCCGTGCAGGTTTCCCAGTGCTTACCCAGTTACCTGTTGTCAATGCTACTCAGCTAGTAAAAGAAAATCAAACAGCCATCATTTATTTATCAGAACACTTTTGCTACAGTTTGCACAGATTCTGACTGTAGTTCAGAATCCCTGATCATTCAAGCTCTCAGATGGCCATACGTGTGTAAGACATATAATAATTAAACTCTCTCTTCTTTCTGCCTCCAGCGCCATGGATTTCCGTTTCCATCTTCTAATGGCTGTAACAGCCACATTGCAGATATTTCTCCAGCATCCTCGCTTTGTGCCTCATTAATCCTAAGGAAATGCCCTGTACTTCAGTCTTTGCTGGATAATTGATATAGCAAAGGCAGTAATAAATGGAGCAGTAATGTAGTTTGCAACCAAAGCAGAGACTTATCGTGGAAAAGCTGTTTTAACTTAGGCAAGAAGGAAGTGTAGTAGCAGTGTAATTTAACTGCACGACATTCCTCCAATTTAAATATGAATAACCTGATATTTGCATACTCTTCCCTCCTAAACTGTAGCTGAGATCTGCTTCAGATTGAGGATTCTAGTGAATTCTTTGAAAACAGAAAGTATGCTATAATGTGTTCCCTATTAGCAATGCTTATCTGGAATTCTCTTTTTAAAAAGTGAGGTAATCCTTTTCTCAGGAATATATGCATTACCCAGTAGAAAGTCATTGGATGATACCATGGATTTCAACAAGAAAAAGCTGCTGAATATATTCCAGTTGGCAGCCTCTGAGATTTGTGAAAAGCACACCAACAAATAACCAAAGCCATGGCTCATAGACTTTAAAGACAATAAATGATGATCTCTTTAAGGTCCCCAAGGTTTCTTTCACCTGACCTAACACTGGATGGGCTACTCAAAGTGATTTCCCTGTGCAGCACCGGATGCCTCAGACTGTGTTCAGATGGAATCGTGGTTTCGGTTTGTGAGGCATATTCAGGCACAGGCAGGCTCTTTTATAATTAGTGCAGGAAGTGTGGAGGTGAGCACACATCCATCAGCTTACAGAAGACTCTTCTAAAACCTCTTCCTCTTCTCACACTCTGGGCATCACATCCAGAGACACGCCACGAATCTGTTGGTGAGGGCAGCCCAAAGCCAGAGCACCGGCTGGGAATGCCTGGGAGAAGAGGGCATTTCTCTCAGCCTACGGCGATGCTTTTAGCCAAGATTAAAATCCCTGAATGAAGGGGTTTAATGGAATTTCTGTTTTCCTTATTCTCCAGGCACTGCAGTCATGGAGCTAGTATTTTCATTTTGATTGACTGCTTTATCAAATGATTCTTGGTACTCAGCTTCACTTGCCAAAGAAAAAGCATACCAGTGGCTAACTAACCCCCCCGCACGAGTACTTGGCAAAGTACCAGAACTGCCACAACAGGTAGAAATTCTTGGGAATTGTTAGTCAGAGCAACAGATGAAAATATAGACAAGGTCTTGAAATGGAAATGGTGATTTGACCACAAGAAATATTTTCCAGGCACAGAGTGCAGGAATCTCAAGGACAAAGCTGTGGGCTCTGTCTGACAAAGGTAATTACCCGTACCAACGGCATTCTTTAGAAATGAAGAAGTATGAGGCAATTTTATCACCTAATGGGAAAGGGCATAAAGCCAGAAAGGCTCTTTATGGTTTACCAAGAGTATAAATACAATAATTGAATCATCACTCGGCACATGCTCTACTAAAGTTATCTATATTGTATATTCCTTTAAAAAATACAAGGACACTAATTAAAAAGGAAGAGAGCCATAATTACTCTTCAGAATAAGCCTTCAGCAACACTGTGCTTTTTAATGCCATGAATACCTTTGCTCATGCTTTCATTTATTTTATTTTATTTAGCCTTTTATTGTAAAAATGACTATAGGCATTACTAGCAATAATTCTAACATTTTAGGAAGATACTTTGGTGCATCATATAATTATGTCTAATTTAGGGCTGAGTAAATTTCAGTAAGTTTTAGAAAGAGAGGGAAATGAGCCTTTATGGAGGTTTACACAGGAGATGCTCAGGAATATTAACCTTTTCCGCTTGACCCTTTTTTCTCAGGCTTAGTGGAACGCAAACTAGATAATCCATCATTTTTGCACAGAAACACAGAAGTTAGTAAGGTACCTCTCATTCATTTGCCCATAAATACCGGGTTACGCTGAACTCTGTAGATTCCCCCGGCTCACAGAGCGTTGGCTGTTGGTCAGCAGAGGGCTGGTGGTATCCCGTAAAGATCTCAGCTGGGAAAGTGTGGTCAGACATACCACAAACTTTCACATTCGTCTTTTTCACAGCTCAGTGGAATGTTCTTGTGAAATGATCTCTATGTAAAATGGTCTCAGTAAGCATTAAAACTCAGGTATAGGGTGCTGAATGGAAGTTGGCAACCTCTGATTTCAGAGGAAAGCACGTACACAGCTGTGAATACAGCATCGGAGTAATTCAGCGCCAAACCCCAAAAAAGTCAGAGGAGGTAATAAATATAATATGGCAAGCAAAAGGAGAGAGATTTGCCTGAACAGTCTGAGTCCTTTTATTTCACGTTTCAGGGTATTGTAAAGCCAGGCTGGACATCTTGGTTCTAGATTTCACAAACACATAGTGGAATTGAGAACACTGTTGAAAGGTTGGGATACTAGCTGGTGGTTTAGAAGGGAGTCGGGCTTTCTGGGGCACCAGGCAGATAAGATTCACATGAAGACTTCAGGGGTCATTAGTGAAACCGTACTTGACTAATTCACGTGAAGCACGTTTGTTAATTTGAGAAAACTGGAAGCACATATACATGTTATATGAGCAAAATGAAAGAATTGTTAAACTGGACAATTAAAACCAGGGCATCTGCACACAGATCATTCAGATTAGAATTTCTGAAGAAAATATCATTAGTCTTAAAACTGCTGTGCAGTATTTGTCCAATTTGGTAAAGAGAATTCATGTACTTCTAAGTGGAATGTGGTGTCTAAAATCTCAGCTGTTTGTTGCGTGAGGGTAGGTCAGAGCAGAGGTTTGCACTTGAATGTCGTTTCAGTCAATCTTCTTTAGGCATGTTATTTCTAAAGCTTTGAGCTTCTAGTAAAGTTGCTGGATAGCCACGAATGACAGTGTATTTTCTGGCTGAAAAACAGAGGATTTTTTTTAAGGAGATGTTTTTGCTTATTGCTGAGTGTATGCAAGTAAGAACAGTTTGATGCTAAACTCCTAGAACCTGGTTTGAATCCAGCATATCCAGCAATATTTGATCTGTGAAAGAAACATAAGAGTATTTAAATTGCAATGTCAAGAAAACCAATCCCAGAAAGGAGTATGAGCTCTAAAATTAATGACATTTGAATACTTCTATAATAAGTTCTCGTTTAATAAATGTCTTTAATGAAGCATTTTGTTGTTTTGTCTATCAGTAGGGAAGAGAGGGATTTCATCAGCTATTAAGTATTTTATTTCAATCACGAAATAATTTAAAATAAAATAAAATAAATCCAGGCATCTTGTCCTCAATCGGTTTGCTTATTGTTATTATCACTGCTGCTAGTCATTATAAAATTTCATAGCTAATTATAATTAACAATAAGACCTTGCATAGCTAAGTCAATATTTTATAACATTTTAATATGCATGATGTATTAGCATATTAACAATATAATTATTTTAAAGTGTGGGCCAGATTCCTGACTGTTTGGTGCTAGTGCATCTCCCTTGATTAAGCTGGAATTGAGCAACAGAGCAGGAAATCTTGCCCTGGTACATTTGTTGTGTCCTAAAACTTGTCTTCAATCAGTTTTCTTCCTGCCTGTTCACTGGTTGATACTTTTTTTTAGGGCAAATCCTTTTCTGTCGCTTAATGGCACCACATTATTTTCTGGAATTTTTTTCTCATTGTTACATTTAGAGATGAAAACCTGTTACTTTCTCACAACCAGGCAGGCATTACACTGCCTCAGAAAACCTGGAATCCCAATTAGGTCTGTGGTGCTGCGATGTGCAAGAAGTGAGGATCTAGTAGTATTTCATCATACTGTTATTATTGCTAATTTTCACAGGTAACTGAAAGATGTGGTTCCTTATGGCTTTCTGTGGTTCCCTGTTTCCTTAATTCTTTTTTTTCCTTCTTATTGGTAGCTGCCACACAGATGTGGAAAAAACTTGTTTCAAGAGCTTTTAGTAGACTCTGACTTTTGCTAAAATGATGGGTTTGTAGAATAGTGCTTCGTAGTTGCAGATGCTTCCAGAGATTACAAATGCTGTTTTGCTATTGCTTATTCTTGAAATTAGGTATAATTTTTTCTTTTTTTAATTTGCATTGATTATTGCAAACAAATGTAACTGTATCGCTTCAAATGTTTCTAGTTTGCCTTCCTTTGTAGTTAATAAGTCCACTCCAATTAGTTGCTAGAAATTAAGGTGTTTTTAATTTTTTGCACACATAACAGTTCACCACTGACATGTGACAGTTCATTTACTGAAGGTGACATAACATCAAACTGCAGCCTGACTTGCATCCTCGTTAGGGACAAATCAGGCTCAGTAACACAGCGCTGTATCAGAAATACAGGTTGTTTTCCATCAGCATTTGTTTCAGTTTGGTCTCTGGATAGATGTGTGGGTGGAAAGATGTTGGCAAGGCACTTTTGGTTGGTTTTTTTTCCCCTTAAGGATTTACTTAGGATCTGTGAATAAAAAAGAACTGCCTTCGTTGTCATAAACCTGACATGACTATAGCAGCTTCCAATACAACCTGCTCCAGCAGCTATACTAATAATTTATTTTGAATTATGTATTTGTTTACTCATATTAATGTGTCACATATGTCTTGATTATGTGTCACTATGAATCTTAAGCTCACTGTGGTCAAAATTAGACACGCAGAAGAACAGTCTCCAAGGACATGCTGTTTGCATCCCGAGCTTCTGACAAGAGACAAGTACCCGTAATCACTGCTTAATTACTGAAAAGCGCTACAGTTTCCGATTAGGATGCCCCTTCTATTTCTTTCCAAGCCTCAGCCCATCCCTTTGTTCCCCCTGCCTTAACACCCTGCCTTCTGTTTCCTCCCATGCAGGCTGATCACTCCCTTATGCAGTAAGTAGGTTACTGGGGTGAGCATCCGTGTCACCTACTACATCCAGTATCTGCAGTATCTTCTAGTGTTCGCTTTTTGGAGCCCATGATAATTATTAGGAAGTTGTGACTCTAAGGTGGATTTTCAAAACATAAACCTTGCCAATTAAAGAGAGACTGTCATTCGAAGTGATTTATAATTAGCAGAAACCCTTCCATTTCTGGGTGGCTGGGTTTTGGGAGGGTGGCATGAGGGGTGGGGGTGGCCTGTGCTTCCCATGCCATTCTAGCTCTGAGGCAGAGAAGAATTAGTTTCAGCATCCTCTGCTCCCTCAAGGACAAAATTACAGCTCGCTTACTGTTCTCAATCACACTGCGGCAGCGGATAACTTTTCCTCTCTTATCACGCATGGCTAAATTTAAACAGAACAGTGTCTTTTGATTTTCCCTTATAAGCAGAGTTGTGGTAGGAGAGACCCTCTCCACAGCTGTAAACGACATTTGAAGAGATGTTTTGCTTTTCCCATCTCGTTTTGCCTTTCCAAGCCCTTTTGATCTGTCTGTGCATTCAGACAAGACAGTATCATGCAAATACACCAAACAGAATTTGATACTTCTGCAAAAAATTGCGAACACTTCCCGCTTCTGCAAACAGATCTTTCAATTCACAGAGTATCAGAAGCAATTACAGAGTAACTATTTGTTAGGACTGCTGAATAACTGCACGGCTTAATGGTATGGAAAACAACAAAGAGGTTGCATTTGAATGTCAAATTATAGCCTGCCCTCAGATCAGCAAAACGAGGCCCAGCTGATTCCATCAGTAAGTATTATATCTGTAGGAAAGGAATATACTAACTTTTTTAAATATAGAATTTGATTAACAAGTTTTATAAATCAGTGTTGATATTGTAAAGTTAACAAAGTACCCAGTTGAAGTCCCTGTGTTAATATAAATTATATTTACATTTTAAACTCTTAAGGACAAGGACTAGATTAAACTTGTAGAGTAGAAGAGATCTGACTTCAGTAGGAGCTGAGTCAGGCCTTGAAGAGAAAGGGCCAAGTGCAGCCCAACATGGGCTGTTGCCATCCCTTTGCTATTACAGTGGCAGGCCAAGAACTCAGTGCAGGGGTAGGTGGAATGTCAGTGATTAAAAAAATGATGCACTTGGTCTTTTTGCCAATACATTTCATTTTTCTGCAACTTTTAGGTGCTCAATTCAAAATTTGTGTGGGTTTTGGCCTACATTAAACAATTTTAATGTCTTACATTCACTAATGTGAAAAAAAGACAACCCCACTGAAAATGAAAGTGAGTGAAAATTTTGTCTGAACAGGGCCTGAAGAATAGAGCTTTATTTAATTAATGTTGTCTGGCAGGGATTGTGCATCTCTCACAGAAATGTTACTCTTTGGTTTTTTGCTTGGTTTTATCAGCAACCTAAGAGTAGAACCTGCCCTTTAACCTCAAACTATACATCCTGCATATGGATTATGGGTGGGTGTATGTGGCCTATCTTAGCCACCTTGTTACAGATGGAGTTGCTGAACTTTGGAAACCTCATAACTGCAAATTCATCTTTGAAATCAAGGACTTGAAATTGTAGCTTGTCCTCAGCTTCCCCTCCTCCTTGTCCTTCTTTCCAGGATACGCAGCGGAAATACCCTCCTCGCGCTCCTCCTGGTTAGCGGGTACGTATGGTTCTTCTGCGTTTGTCCATGCGTGGCAGCATGCGTTCTGCAAGAGTCTGACATCTTTTTCATGGTAATAAGAGGTAGAAAAGTGAACAAAATTTAAGGGGGTTGAGTCCTTGGTTAAACTTCTGACAGCGAGGAAGCAAAAATAGAATGTAAGGTATCTTTGCTGTTGACTTGTTCATCTTTCTTCTGGAGACCATACTCAAAAGCGGGTGATCTACTGAAAGGAGACAGAACTTTTCAACGCCATTACTGGTTTCCTCCCAAAGAATGACTTCAGGAACAAACCCGAGAAATATGTTTCGCATCTTTTTCTTTCGGCCTCCCTCCCACACACGTGTATACGCAGAGACTCGCCACAATCTGTACTTCTCTAATATGTTCCAATGTGCTGAAATAAATATAAATGGAGCAGTAGTTATGAAGCAGTGTCTGTTCCTTGTCCCAGCAACTCGTACAGAAGCCTTTCTGCTGTGCACTGACAGGTTTATATTACTTTATAGGTATTCCACATATCTTAGTATTTTCTTCTCCTTTACAAATACAAGAATTTCAAGGGGGATCTAAATCTTCCTGTTGACCAGTCCTGTTTGGTTTTTCTGTTTGGTTGCTTGAATTTTATCCTGATTCACAAATAGCTTACGTTCTGTCAGGTTATTGTGACATAACAGGTCAGACAAATGAGCACAGTATTTGCTGCAGTAGGGGATCTCTATACTTCAACATAAATAACATTTCAGTTTCACAGTAGCTTCTGTGTTTCTTGGGATTCTCAAAGTTTGACTTGTCAGTTTTATATGACAAAAAAGGATTGTTATAAACTGTGTTGTTGTATAGGTAAAGGATTGCAAAAAGAAGATGATGCCATAAACCCTAACAGAAGAAATAAACTTGTCCTGCATGTAGATGATCATAGTAAAGTCATCAGATAAAACCTTGATAAAATCATGGGGACTGGATCTGTTAAAATACAACTTAATGAGTTTGAAATATAAATGATGTAGAAGTGCTGTTGTTTTTATTAAGTCAGTGATTCAGATTTTGTTTTGATTTTTCTTTTAAAACTAGGACTTCCTCTACCTCTAATTGAAATATTAGTATAGTAGGAATTTCACTGAATCGGAGAAGCATGAAATAGCCATTTCCAAGCCATGTGGTCATGATGGCGACAATAAAAGATGTGTTATTTTCTAGGAGTCTACTTTCTATTCAGGTACTGAGTACTTTCAAACCCTGAAGTGATTTTAGATTATTTAATTAAATAAAGGAAAACTGTATCCCTTTAGTTTAAATGATGAACTTAATTTTGTACAGCCAATGATCCTCTTTCCTAAAGACCACTGCTCTTTAAAACCATTTGTATGTCTGTCAAGAAAAGGGAGAGGAGAAGCGTTCTAAGCACTTGGGAGTTGACTAGCTGGATTATGTTCTGTTATGGCACAAGAACAAAAATATGACTATTAAACTCTAGGTACTCCTGGTGTTACTGGCTGCATGTACTAACAACTTACCAATGCTTGGTGCTTTGCTTTATGTGTCTCCAGCGATGCACACACGTCTCAGATATGTAGTGTTTTTCAGGAAGGAAGGAAGGAATGTGTTGATCACAACAGTGCCTGTCTGTAGCCTCCACAATTTCAGGTTTGGAAAAGCTAAATGGCTTTATATAGGATTTTTAAAAGTTTTGACTTGGATTCTTTCATTTACCCCTTCATTTTTGTACGATACTCTGCGGTCTTTTTTAATCCAGGGTAAGTTTCGATGGGTATGTTCGATGAGTACCAGCAAGGTGTCTATTTCAAGTATTTAATGTTCCAATAGAATCTTGAGAACTGGGGAGAGAAGTAGAAGAGCTTTTTAGGTCCTTACAATTCTTGTGACCTTTTCAATATGCATTTCTAAACTCACCTGGACTTCCCATTATTTTTGGAAATTTATTTATCATCACTAGTAAGTTCCACTAGTTATTTTTATGTTGAGACATCCTTTCCTTATATGTGTCTAGATGTTCCTTTCGTTGTGTGCTGTGCTCATCTAGAGCAGGCTGCTGGCTCTAAGAACCGCAGGCAGTAATTGAGACTTCAGCAGAGACAGAAAAGAGCTGTACTTCTAGGAAATTGCATACACAATTTGCATATGTGTTTTTTACTGCTGTGGCAGTGGTGTTCACAGATGAACAATGGAATGTATGTGAAATCAAAGCCCAAGTGCTTCTGTGTAGCCTTACTCCCCAAAGAGTTTTGATAAACTGGATTTAGTGGAAACTTTCTCCGTTTTGTTTTTTGTAATCTTAGACCTCAGTGCACTCAATTTCCAACCAAGTCAGTGCTTCTCCAGTGGTAGTTCTAGTGATAGACTTGCACAGCAAGGTTCAAGGTAGGCCCTTTTAAAATGTGGATTGTAATAGATACAGGTGATGAAGCTTTTACAAATTTGCTTTGTTCCTTAGAGAGAGAGAGTGTCTCTAACCTTACATTTTTTTATGATTTTTCATAAAATATCTGATAGGAGCTTAAGCAGTCTCACTACCTATATGGGGCACGCAAGAAGATCCAGTCTCCCTTAATTCTGTTGACTGTGTGGTTCACTGGGGAAAAAGGCAAACCAAACAAAAATAACCCCAGTAATTAAAACTGAGTTTTGTCACTAGTTTAGGAAGAACCGAGCCTCCATTCGTGCAAATGAGGAAATGTTCAGAACATTGAATTCTAAGGCCAGTGTGAGGGTCAGCTGGTTGAAGGATCATTGTCCTTGCAAATGTAAGTTTGTGCACTCTGTGGATCTCTGTGGATCCAACTCCATCACTTTGTATTTACAGTTCAAGGACATGAGGTGCTGCTAACAGAGATGGATTGAAAGTGGAGAGGGACATCCTCTGCCTGTGTGTTTTACTGCTGAGAAGTTACTTGCAGACATTAAAAGTAAGAAAATGGACAGAGGAAACTATTCTATCTTGACAGAGAGACAGAGATTTCATCCACAGGTGAAATCTGAATTTGCTTACAGAGAATTCATTGATTTGTTTGAATAGGTTTGCTTAGGGTGACTTTTATTTACAGGCAAAACACTTAACATAAGGTGGAATTTCATTGGAAAGTTTTGCAATTACAAAATAATGTAACGTATGCAGTGTGGTGGGCAGTACAAGCAGTAGATAAAATTCCCTCTCCTTCTCTCTCCCTCTTTCTCAACAATAAATTTCATCATAGTCACAAGAACCCTAATAGGCGGTGGATATCCCCTTGTTTGGAGATTTCCAAACCAGTTGGGTCTCTCTTGTGTTTAGTAAATTAATTTTTTAAATGAATTCTCATCAAGTTTCTAATTAGAATATCTTTAAATGTAATGTTTGTATTTCTGATGAAAGACAAACATTTTGGGGACAGTCACAAGGGACATGAATAATTTCTTTAGAAGCTTATCTAATTAATTACATTTCTCTGTAATGTCTTTAAAATTTGAACTGCCATCATTTCATTAATTTAGATAAAAGTAAATCTATAGTGTTTAAATATGACACTAGTGCTGAGAATTCTGATAAGCTCAAGATTCATTGTCTGTATTTTTATCAAGTTAAGATAAAAAAATGTGTTTAAAATATTTAGGATTCATGATTTGCATATTAACTTTTATTTGATTTCAAATATGTTATTATCTCGTGGCATAAGTGGTCAACTCACCTGTTAATAGGGAAGATCTTATGACGCAGAATGGACATAAATATTAGTCTTAACAATATTTTGCTGGAGATGTCGTGTTCTTGTGTACCACATTGCTTTCTGATCTAAAACTTTTGACTCTTTCAAATGGGAAGCCTTTAAAGTCTACTGTCTTGTAACCTTCCGTATCCTATGCAGGTGGAATTTTAATATTTCAGACACTCCAGGAAACACAAAGCCTTTGTTTATAGCACTCATACATTTGGTGATAAACCTTTTTTTGTGTCTTTTGAAATGGATATTTTTATGCTGTTCCAAATTAGTGTTAATAGAGCAATTGAAGTTTATACATACAATTTTTTATAAAACAAAAGGACGCGAGCGAGAGAGAGAGTTTGATTAGGTGACAAAACAAGTAACTTTGATGCACCCTCGTGGACTGATGAGAGCTTTGGGCGGCTGCGAAGCTCTCACAACAACCATGAGTGAGTTGATACCCTGACTTACAGTAGCAGCTTTCCTGCCTGCAGTAATAATTTAGGCAAAAGCAAGTAATTAATTTACTCAGAGCCAGAGTTTAATTGGCACAATGTACAGATCTTCAAATTGTTGATGGTATAAACAAGATAAAATACTACGGTTGTAAAATAATAAGAGATCGATTTTGAACCTAGTATTGAGGTACTTGTAGAGGTACGTGGGTGCTGTAGAACTGTGATTCAAACTCTTCAGGTCAGCTGGTCACCTCAGTTGCAACTGAAATAATGTTTTCAATCTTTGGGAAAAAATAAAATATTTATGAATAATTTGTTAAAATAAATTAGTTATACTGATTTGAAGGAGAGACAGTAGAAACTGACCGTGAAATCTACTCAGTGTAGAATGCTAACTTTGGTTTAGCTTTTCTTCCCTTACAGCTTGACCAGGTTATTCTGTTCTTTACAGTGATAAACACTTCTATGCAAAATAGCTCTATTATCAATATCAAGGCTTTATTTTGGTGAAGAAAGACGTTCACAGGTCATATTTTTGGTCTGTGGCAGATGAATCAAAGTGTTGTAATAGTCCAAAGTACTATCTAGTTGTACCTATGTCAGTCTACCATCCTATCTTTCTCACAGTGTGGGTCTCCGCATTAATCTTATTTGTAATGAAGAAATAATAGATGTGCAGTCAGAACAACTAATAGAGTAAAATGCTCTGTGCTCTGCCAAAGATAAACAAAGAAATAAATCTATGTTGTTTACAGCCTTCCCTTTTCCATGTATAATGGACTTTATCAATAAAACAATACAAACTTCATCAAAGAAAAATCTCACCAATTTAGTCCAAGAAAGGTCTTCATTGAGCTAATCTCCAACAAATGCTGTTTGCAATAGGGATCTATTTATTCTTTTCAACCATAAAACCCTGGCCATCCTTCTTTATCTCATGTTCCAACTCTACGATCCATTATGGATAAGACAACCCAATTAAACAAGGACAGAAGACTGGATGAGTATGGTTACTCTGTGAGCATTTGTGTGTCAGTCCCACATTAAATATGCTTTTATGCTTTGATTTATTTTCTTAGGGAACCACAGTCAAGTGTCCCGGGTGCCTGTTGCCATCAAAGTTCTTGATGTAAATGATAACGCTCCTGAGTTTGCATCAGAGCACGAAGCCTTTTTATGTGAGAATGGGAAGCCTGGCCAAGTAAGTGTCCCCTTGTTTTTATGTTGTGTACTCTGGTGCGTGAGAATGGGGAGGAGCAGTTTCTCCCTGCCATCTTATCTTAACTTTATGCCTAAAATACGTGCCTATGTGTTCATGCTAACAGCTGAAGATAAAGCTATGATAATATTCTGTGCTACTTCTCTCTAAGTATGGGCATACGTACATTTCTGAAGTGTAGGTTCTAAAGTAAAGGTAGGTATCTTGGGGCAATCAATATTCAGAAAAAATGCTGAGTGTCTTTAGGCCCCCACTATTTCCGCTCAGTTTGATGGAGCTCATCACTTCAGTTCATGCGTGTTAATAGGTAAAAGTATAATCCAACTTAAATTCCAATTCAGTTATTGAACTGCATTGCAGCTGGTCTCGGGTATAGCTGAGAAGCAGCACTTAAAACAATAAAACCCTTTCCCCTTGCCCATCTCTCAGTTATAATCTCTAGCTATTTAGTGCTTAGTGTTCTATGACAAGTGGGAAAAAACAAGAAAACCAACCAGAACTTGATAAACAGTCCAGCAAATTGTAACTGTATGTAAAATACCTAAAGAGGGATGGGGTGTTGGAGGAGGGGAGTTCAAGTTTTCATCATACTTTACCAAAAAGAAATTTATCAGGTTATTTGCCTCTTGATTTAATGAAATAAAAGGGTTGCCAGAGTAATTTACACAACACTCCACAAGGTGAAATAAACATAGCAAGTTATCAGAAGAAGATTTAACCTGCATAGCCTTTATCAAAGATGAAACAGATTTCTTGAAAGGCATCCCTTTTGAAGCACAAATATACAGAAATAGGGAAAAATACTTTACATGCCACAGAAGTGACAAGAAAGATTCAAGAAAACGTATAGACTTTCTAAAAGTGATGCAGTGCAAATGAAATTTAACTTTTTAACTAGCTTGAGAAACACTGTATGTTACAACAATTCACTGCTTTTAAACTTTCTAATTTATTTCTAGATTGTGACATTTTATTTAAATAAACAGCAGCTGACAGCATGACACTAGTCTTGTTAATCCAACTATGCCTGTGTCTCATGTGGGTGTTCGGCGTTAAATTCACTGTTCTCCAAAGCAGGTTACCTGACAATAGAACTAGAAATTATTTTCCTTTAGTGGTATTTAAAAGACAACCTATATAGTAGTGTATGACAACCTGCTTCTGGCACGACTGGTTTGTTACAGAAGAGGATCTGACTTCGAGCACCCCTTTTTTGTTTATTACCAAGGTGTCAAAACTGTGTCATTTAAGAAACGAGAGTTCTGTCTAACCACTGAAGAACAGAGAATTGAAACGTGCCGTTATGGGCAGACAGTTATGTTGTTGGTGGTATTTAAGTTCTTCTAGCTCAGGGTGGATTTCAGATGCTGAGTAGTTACATTTTGGAGGATATATTACATTCTAATGAGCATACCTTTAACCAGGGCTCAGTAAGCTTCCCTGCCATCAGAAAGCTGTGTTGAACAGTGTTTTCTGATTTTATGCATCTATATATTCCTGTCAAATTTCAGGTGCCTCGAGAGATGGTGAAAAATATTCGCATTTCATTTTGGAACACAACAATAAATGAGATGATAAAAGTCAGGTGGCAAAAAAAGGCTTTTGTATAAGCACTTATAGAAAACTTTAATTAAACCATGATATTCTTCATCTTACCATCACCTTTCACACTCTTGATCTGATGGCAGATGTCACTCTTGAGCGTGAATCCCTGTGTGAACTTTACAGATGGTTATTAAATATTTGTCTGCCAGCATGGATGAGGTGGCACTGATCCTGCAATTTATTCTGTGTTTTAAACAAATAACATTATTGGAACAGTAACCAGTCCGGAATGATCACCAAGGTTAGGTTCTAAATTTAAGTTGTCATTCAAAAATTATTTGCTCCTGTAAAGATTTTAGTATCTACACTACATGATTGGGTTTTCTTATGCTTATTATTCTACATTCACATTTTGGAAGAAATCATACTAATCAGTCAAGATGTAGGATTGATGAAATTAAGTCTATCTCAGCTATGAAATAGCTAATACGAGCAAGACTTTACTTTCTTACATAGTAGCGAAAGCCTAATTTGGATTTTTCTCCAAAGTTTAAACTTGAATGTTCCACACACAGGAAAGGCACAATTGTGTTACGGTATTCCAGTCTATTTACATTTGCAGTTCAGCTTAAATCTAAGTTTAAATCAAATTTGAATTACCATAAGGGATATTACAGTTGAACCTTTTATGAAACATTATTTACAGCCCCTAAATATATTGAACCATTTCTTTCAGTTTGGTTTCTAAGTGTTCTATTTTGGGCTCTGATATAATTGCAAGTGGCAAGTGCAGCTGCTGATGATGTGACAGAATGTATTAAAAACTGTCAATGTATTATGTTGCCAGATGCATTTCCTTTGCTTTAACCTACCTTTAACAGTAGAGGTACTACACTATGAGGAGAGGGAAGGAAGAGGAAATATATTTGTCCATGCATATATTTTGGTGCTCCTTGCATGCCTTTAAACACAACAGAAAGTTGCCAGAAATGGGGTTTTTTGCCAGTTTTAAGAAAAGAAATTGAATGTACTGTTACGGTCCGTGTCAGTTAACCATAAATCAGTTCATGCCTTTCCCTATTGTTTTGTTTTTTGCATAATTCCACTTACAAAGCTAAAATATTCCTGCTTTTGCTGGCTATAGCTGTACAGTTGATTGTCCTCCAGCCCAGCTAAATTATTTTCCTGTACTCTTAGAACAGAACATCGGCGTTGTTGAGCAAGGAAAGCACATCGCTTGCTGTTCCCTTGCCCATCCCCAGACTTCCAGTGAAGTGCTGTTGGCTCAGATGTTTGAAAAGTTTGTAGCTTTGTTTTAAGTAGTGCAGACAATGATGTACCAGTGCTCAGGCCAGCATTCAAACCAGAGCAATATGAAATGGAGTACAGTGCTCCTCCAGTCTCTCACAATTTGTCTCTATTTTATTCTGTTCTCCTAATAGAATTGGCTTTTTCTAAGGGAAGGAATCTTCAGATAGATCTCTGTGTCTCTGAAGAGTCAAAGCTCATTCAAATGGCAGTGCTGGTGCTGGCAGTAAGGGGCTGTCTCTGGCTGAAAAGGCAAAGTTAAAATTGCTCTGTGATGAGTCCACTGCTTATAGTATTACGAGTCTGCAAAGTGATTCAGAAATAACCATGAACAGCAGTGTAACTGAAAAGTCTTTTCAAAGTTGGAAGAACAGTTTTATTCAGCTTACTATTATCCTTACTAAGGATAAGGAACCATTCTGAGTTAGGCTACCAAGTTGTATTCCAGGGAAAGACTTGTAAACAGTATCGCATATTAAAATCACAGACAGAAAGTTGTAATACGTTGATAAGGACGTTGATTTGCTGTTTATCCCCCTACATCATTCATTATGATTATACTGGTAAACCTTTTATAAAGACTCTTTCAGTCATATGCAGCTTTGTAGCAATGCAGTACAAACCTGCAGACGATAGTGCCAAATTGTCCTAGGGGAGCATTTAACAATGACTCTCAATCCAGAGCTGCCTGTTAAGCAAAATATGCTGATTTTCTACTAAATGTATGTACAGAATCAAATATATGCATGAATTTTTAATACAACATCAAAGTTGAAATTTTACATGGAATAATTTCAGAAATTTCAAGATTGAAGGCCCAAAGGGTTATTTGACTTTCCCTCATGGATTGGAAGTGCTCCTGGATACACAGTGGAAAAATCAGTTCTTTTTGCTCTTTAGTACTAGTATTGACTGGTTTTGTTCTATGGAACACCTGTGTTACACATGTTATTACTAGGAAAGAAAAATCATCCCTAGTGCTAGGGAGGGCAGGTCAGCACTGGAAGGTTCTCTACTGTGTTAGAAACCACAGATTAAGAGTTGGAGACTGACTTTGATCGTGCTCCATTCGCTCGTCACACAACACTGAGTGACATCAGGAAACTAAGAAAAACGGGGTAGTGAGAATTACTGGACTTTTTTCACCCCTATGGAGCAAAAGATAGAGCAGGTTTGTATCACTCTATATATGTTACGCTTTTTTTATTTTTAAGAGCTTGTTTTAATGCAAACGCACAAAGAAATAAGGTTGCTATGGGAACACTAACTCTTAATTCCTTGATGTGTGCATGGAACACCACAAATGTCGTATTCCACTAAGCCCGTCTTTTGCATATAATTTTCCCTGTGTTTTCAGAGAAAGAATGATTTGGTAAACAATGGAAGGAATGGATGGAAGGAAGCGAAATGTAATTTTTAAAATATAATTCTATAGGACTTTAAGAGGTATCTGTAGTTCCTGAGGGGACAAAACAAAGGACAAAGAAGATGCACGGTATCTATTTGTTGAAAATTTCCAATCAAGATAATATTCTAAGTTTATTTCATAAAATTTCTGTGAGCTGAAACCCTTGTTATTACTAATAGCATTGCTGATGTTGTTGGCTGCTGGCTTTCAGGTATATTAACTGAAAACCTAGAGACAGTGCAGCAAACTTTTACAGTCAACTCTCTTCCATAATACTGGAGAGAATGAACAGTTCTGTAGCCAGTAGAGATAAAATCACATCGCCCTCTGATCAACTGCATCAGTTGGCCTTCCAGTCTTCCCTGTGCCATTATACTTTTTCCCTGTTCCAGCAGTGCTTGAAAAATGGAAGGATCCTAAAATAAAGATGTCTAAATAGACTTGTTAAGGATTCCATTCTAAATTGCACTTCTTGGTGATGCAGACTTACTAGTGCCCACTCCAGCCCTGTGCCTGATTGGTTCTTTGGTACCTTACACCTCTGCAAAGAGAAAGCTGAAAATGTTCCACATCAGTAAGTGTCTCTGTCTCTGCAGTAGGAAAGACAAAATCTGCTTCAATATTTTTCAGCTGTTTATATTCCCTCACACTGGATAGCTCTCTAGGATCCATTATGCAGCTACTTCTGTAAGCAAAAGCTATGTTAGGCCTTTTTTTGTCCATATCTTGTAATATGTATGTTTGAAATCCCTTCAATCAAGGTTTCCACCTTGGCAGATGCAGCTCTTAAAAAAAAATAAATCTATTTATGTGGTATTTAATAGAAAATTTTTTCTAGTACATTTTTGATAAAAATATGACCTATCCAGAATATGATTATCGAAGGTATTAGTTGCCTCAGATTCCTTCCTAGGTTGTCTTACAAACTATGTATGCCTGTATCAATACCTGCTCAAACATCTTTTTACAACGTAATTTCAAATATTTCTGTTCTGTTGTTGCTTCTGGTGGTTATCTAGTAAGATTATATTCTTTGACTCCTGAGGAACACAGAAGAAAGAATGGAACTATTAACTATTACTGTATATGTAACATATACATATAGATAGTCCTTTCTCTTGTGGGAAAAGAAAAAGTATAAATTATTAATTATTAGCATTTTGTTAGTGAAACTTGTAAGGTATGAGTCTATGAATTTGGACAAATCAGACCCCGTTTCCATTTTTTACTCTTTAAAAATGAAATATATAGTGATTCCTAATTTGAATTTAATTGTCCAAGAAATTATTGGTCAGTTGCTTTAGGCATTACAAAAATAACTACATAAGACAAAAATGTTATTGAATTCAATGGGCATGGGAAAGGTCAATAATTCTCATTAAATTTGTTACAAACCTCATCTAGCATGAGCTAATTATCAGTGAAATTCAACTGTGAGTGCAGGATTTGGATCCATAGTTGTCTTTCTTTCCACTTCTCTGGAAAATAGTTGGAATCAAAAGTAATTGCACCAAATATTTGTAATAAATTCAAACCTCCTTATTATTTTAAAATCAGGTTTCCTCCCTTCATATTCTTGTGGTTTGGAGCTGATCAATTGCAGTATCTTTCTGAGTTGTGCTGGAAGTATAAGAGGTAAATGGAGGTAAATAGACAGCGTAGCTGGTCATACAGATCATACACGGTGCTTCATACAAAGCTACTTGGATATTGGAAGTTATCCAGACTGTCCAAACACTCTTTTTCTCTTCCAGCCTTAGTACCCTGCATTACTCAGAGAATCGTTTGTTAATAATGATGCTTTAAAACAAACCTATGTTCCTAGTACAGGAATAACTGAGGCTTTAACAAAATCAAGGAGAAAATCCAAGTATAGACTTAGGTTTTTTTGGGTTTTTTTCAGATTAGATTATTTATAATATAAAACCTTGCAGGAAGAGTTAATTTTAATAAAAAATACTATTAAATGAAATAAAAGTGGTGGGGGAAAACAGAAGAGATTAAAAACAGATTGTACATTTTGGTCCAGTGAGAAGTATGGCTGTAGGAATGAAACACCACCACAGGAATCAAGAGAAACACAGTTTTCCTTCCTCTTTATTGCTGAATAATAATTTATTACTTGCATAAATCAGCAGCAGTTTTTCACTGGCCTCTCTTATGTACCTCTCTCTCCTTATTCTTTGTCTTCTTGTTCTGGAAACAGTTTAAATGGGCCAGATGCAGTCCCTGCTCCCCAGACTTTCAGTCTAAGGTCTTTAAAAACCTTGCAAGATTATGAATTAGCATTTTTAATCTGGTGTGTAGACAAAAGAGAACGTGTCCGATAGAAGGTAATGGGTTTTCCAAGACTGTGGTGTATCAGGAGTGCGAATACTTAATGAGAGTGTTTTCTGTTTTAGGTAATTCAGATTGTCAGTGCCATTGACAAAGATGATCCTAAAAATGGGCATTATTTCCTGTACAGTCTTCTTCCTGAAATGGTCAACAACCCAAATTTCACCATCAAGAAAAATGAAGGTAAATATAAAACATAGACAATATGTATCTGAATAACTTACTTCTGAAGTGTTTTGTTTACTTTCAGTTACTTGAAGAGTTTGTCCCTTTGCAATTACAATGTAGATAATATGTTTCATTGGTACCTTCATTATTGCTCTTAAGCTATTTCCAATATCTTTACAGTAGACAAGAAAGTAAAACGAATACTGATTTTAGATCCTGAGGTCTGCTCGCTGGCTTAAATAAAATGAAAAGATGGATTTACTGCCTGTTTTATTTCTATTAATGTGAAGTTCCTGAGATATGCTGTCAGATGAAAACCTGACACTATGCTGGTAAATGATTGTTGATATAGATGGGCATTAAATTAAATTAAATATCCACTAAACCCGCCAAAGGAAACACCTTTTAAGCCTGTTTGTTGTGTCTATAAAGGTTCCGAAGGATTCCAGTTAAGCACTTTTAGTAGAAAGCAGAACCTGCTTGGTCAGCAGAGCCCAGAAGGGCACTTTGTCTCACTAAGCTTTGTATCTGGAAGGGCATAATGTCATTTTGTGGTACTATAGAAATGAAATTTCATGCGTGATGGGAAAATAGACCCATTAAGTAGCATTGAGCAATAAATTTACACTGATCCTTTTCTTTGGTACACAGATTTGAAGGTCATGTGAGAAAGAGAAGGAATGATCACAAGAATGCTATAAGTAGTGCTTTATGTGGTTGCACACACTTGAATATTCAGCAAAGGCTTTCCAACTTAACGTCTTTTTGTAATAATACACTACCCTCTCAGGAATTTTAGTCATATTCAGCCTCTTATTTCTCTTCTTTTAAACGATAATGAAGGATTTATCCATTTAGTCCATTACTAACAGGAAGATGTATGTGTGAGGTGTATGTGCATGAGTGTGAAAGTAACACGTCAAATGCCAAATAAAGAGAAAATGGTATTTTCAGTTTTCATTCTGGCTGCTCCAATCAAGAAGAATGTTGGCACCATTTTGTTAAATGATACTGTAAAAACCTAAATTCTTAAATCTGCATAAATATATCCTGAACTTTTCCTTTTCATTATCTGTTTTTCTCTTGTAGCATTCATGAAGTGTGTCTCTACTTACATTTGTACTTTCACGTAAATAAGAAGTCTCTGTATGTTTCCTGCGCTCACAGAAGATAAAACCAATCTCTTTAAAATGCATTTCATAATCAGTAGTGTAACATAAATTGAATTAAGCATCCTAAATGCAAGGTGGTTTGCTTTGCACAGCATGACAATGTAAAAAAGGTCGTAGCATTTCTCCTCATGTTTAAAAACTTAGCTCACATCACTAATTAGCCTTGTACTTCCAATCTGTTACCTGTTTAAGACCCACTCTTACTCCCAGTCACAGCCAATGGCAAAATGACTTCTCATCTAAATGGGAGTGAGGATCCTTTCATTATAACACGTTTTAGAAAAATAAGTCCAATTTTGTAACAACATTGCCACTCAGTTACACAGTTTTTAATGCATTTTAATCAGTTAAATGTGTACATGCTCTTAAAACAACCAACTGCAATCTCTTGAAATTAAAAATCCATTTGAAGAGATTTTTCTGATCTAATCTTTCAGTACCCAAGATTAAAATTCCAGCTATGCATACCATCCTTTTCTATCAAGAAATCTGCCAGGGACGCAGTCCGTGCTTGATGTTAGAACATGATCTCCCACGGGAAGCAAATATTCCTGTCAAAGCCAAAATCAGGGTGTAATTTGGTTGGGGTGAGGTTTCATGTCATTTAAACACCATAAATCTTTAGTAAGTCTTTATTTAGTTCTGCCACTTAAACAATGAACTTGACTGTGACTTTGTCTTGCATATATCTGCTAGCTAAGCACGAGTGAGTGTTCTTGCTGAAAGAACTCCAGTATTCCTAAAAAAACTGAACTCACAAGTCAAATTTCTCCTTAGTTGAACTAGTGATTGTCTGGGCTGTCCAAGAGCCAGTTTGTTGTGGTTTATTAGCAGCACTGTAAGAAAATGCTTGTAACAAACCCTACTCTCAGAATCGTGTTTCAGGTCGGTGCACAACCCACTTAGACCAGGAATGGAAAACCATTTCCTCATACTGGTGGGCACAATCCCTGACACCTTCCTGGGACCTCAACTTCCACCCGTATTCTTGGCCCTGCCCAATTGTTCAAGGCAGCAGAGACTACCCTGATGGCTGCTGAGGAAATGCTGTCCTGTCATGGATATGGCAAATGGGTTGCATTTTCTCAGCAAACCTAATTATAGAAACCCAATCTTTTATTTACTGCACCCAGCAGTTTTGTTTTTCTTTATTTAAATGTTTTTTTCCTATCTTGCCTTTCTCCAAAATTCTCTCAAGTGCAGACATAAACAAAAGTACCTTCTTCAAGAGTGTTTGTGAAATTATATTACCCTTTGGGATTTTTCTTTTGCGCTTTAGGTGACATTATGGCATTTGGCAATTACTTCTCTACCTGATGAAGTAATGACATTATCTGATCTGGTGGCACTAGAACGCAAACACCGCAGTTTGGCATCTGCCACGGGAAGAAAGCTGTGATGTTCTGTTTCCCTCCCTCAAACTGAAGAATATACGATACGTGTATTTTGGAATATTCTCTTGCTATGTGGGACATAAGCATAACCACTAATTAATTTAGTTTGCTGCCTACAGGCTAATTCTATTGTTTGAACTTTGCAGATTGCCCGAAGGGAAGTTCACATGATACTTCAGTAATTTACTGTGTTGCCCAAATACACTACAAATATTATGATTGGCTACATTGTTATTGACAACTGTGTTTAACTGAGAGATACTATGGTGTTATCTTCATCAGAAACCATGAAAAACCCCACTTCTCCTGAGATTACATTATGTATTATATAATTTATCCTGTCATCACAGCAGAATCCATTCCTTGAAATGATATGCCGGTATCCTTTATTTGGTTGGCCTGTTAAATTTGCATATTCACAATCCCTTCTGATTGCCCAAAAGATGCCCGAATGTGTAGAGGCTGCAGTGCCTTTCTGATGTAAGTAAGGTAAAGATGTAAATTTAAATGTCATCATACATCTCACTGAATGTCTTTAGATCATCTTTTAGAAATCTTCGTTATTCATATCTCCTGAGCTGTTCTTTCTGTTCTTTTCCAAACTCAAATGTCTGTTACTGAGTAGTTTTTCTTAGGCTTTACGCCTTGGCTAAATTAGCAGCTACTGCTAATCTGAAGTACAGCGATCCTACTCTCAAGCTGTAATGCATGGAACACAGATCATTTAGATTGCCAGATGCATAAACATTTATCCCTTTGCAAGAGAAGTAATAAAATTACGTTATAAAAACAGAGGAAGTGACTGCAGCGTGAAAATCCTGTTTTCTGTGTTAGTCCTGGTGACTAAACCCGTGACTCTGTGACACAGCAAATCCTTGACTGCATCAACTCATGTAGGCTGAGTGTCTGTCCACTTACCTCTCCCATGGCTTTGTGCTTCAAACCAGAAATACTCCAAAACTTCAGATAAAAATATCTGATGTTTAGGTAGGTGTTGATAGACTCCAGCAGTGTGTTGTAGATTCTTTAGCTGAATGGAATTAACACTTCTGAAAAGCTGTAGGATCACATAAATGACCAAAAAAAACCCCCCAAACTGTTAGGAATTTAGACAACTGATAAGGATTTTGTACTGTCATGGCATCAGTAAAATGAAAGGAGACCTCTGGAAATGGAATTAGCACTTGTAGGCAATCTTTTTTCAGGTGAGTCATCTTCACAAAGTGTTACCTCAAACCTAATGCCTGTAGATGGATCGTCTCCTGCATCCCAAACAATGCACTCCCAGCAATACCTGCTTTGAGCACTGAATTCCTCATGCTCTTACAGTTTCCTTAGGTTGTTCAAATGAGAACAGAATTTTGTGATAAAAGTATTTTCACAGATGCAAACCTTTTGATATGCTGCCAATGCAGTTTTTACTTTGGAAAACTAGCAAATGCTGCCATACAGTTTTCTCAAAAGATGTTTCCATTGCTGTTCCACTTTGTCTTATGCCAGATTCTGTTTCCTAATGGAATAAACCCCAAATCAAATATTCTGCAGTGCCTGTGGATGCAGTAACTCTTCTGATGGAAGAAATGGTGCATCTCTACTGTATAAATGTGATATTACATCCCTCTTACTAGGGCTTATGTAGTAGAAGCAACCCCAGAGCTGCCTGTAACTCAGGCCTCATTCTCAGGCGAAGAGAACCCTTTTCAAGGTGTGTGTTCGTGTTCCTGCAGAAGTCCAGAAACCCCCCAAGTAACCAGACTCCTCTCTCCCCAAAAGATTCAATGTCCAGCTGGTGACTGAAGCTCTGAATGCAGCCCAAACTGATTTTAGTGAGTGAATACTAGAGGTTTTTTTCATTTTAAATTGAAGCATTACATGTACTTAAGTGATGAACTGCTCTGTTGGTGCTCTATAATGAACTTAGTATTTATTCTCAGCCACGCTTAGTCTGTTATGCCTATGATACCTATAATAGCTCCAAGAACGTTCATGTTTAAATGTCCATTTCTTTTGTTATTTCCATCTAGCGAGTTTAATCTGTCACTTATGTCTTTATTGTGCTGCCTTGAAAGTGTAGGCAACGTGTCATGTATTCAAAAGGAAATAGCCTGGTATAATCACTTCAATCACAAACCTTTATATACTATTGCACATCCTATTTTTAAACATTTGCTATTTCTTACCACCTCTTTACCATTAATAAACAAATATTTCTATACTATTTAAAAGGAGATAGAGACAACAATTACATGCAACCTCCCTTTTAGATATCCCAAATAATAAAAACAAATAACCAGCACTTTCATTTTTGAAAGTACTTCTGTGTCACTGTGGTTTTAATGTAGATTTTTTTCCACATCTTTTTTCCTGAAAATATTTTTAGCAGCATCTGTCAAATGCATACCTGGAGGGTGAGTCTTTTGTTCCCACAAGAGTAACTCTCATGTGTTAAAATGAGTTTCTTTCCCTGAATTGGTTTCTTTTGGCATTTCCCGATAAGTCTCTGTGCCATTGTCTCAGCTGCCAGCTGAAACTCCTTCTCTGTTTTGATTGACTTTTCTTTCCAAAGATATACCTCGGAGAGCTAAGAGCTGGCACTGCCCCCCTTCCACTTTGCCCCGTTTCAACGTTAACCCACTGACCTCAGGTAAAATTGCCTTAGCAAGGACATCATTAAACCCATCATTTCTTGATGGATGTACAATGAACATCTCAAATAACAGCACCCAGATGGTCCCTTGGATATGAGCAGTAAATCCTCATTCGTTTTTGCAGTTTCATGCAATTTTTCAAGAGCCTTGGGAAACGTTGTGGTCCAGCTGCCATCAACGCCAGAGGGTGTTTCACAATGGCAATTCTCGAGGGAAAGCACATGCTTATGTACTTCTAATGTGTTTAATTACCATCCTCATTTCTTTTATATATCAATAATTAGACTTTCAAAGTACAATTCTAAAACATACCAAATCACAGCCTCGTTAGTGGTTTGCTTGAAAAGTAAAAGTATGTGATGTCATCAGAGATGTGTCTTGCAGCCTGTAAGTATTTTTCTACCATGTCTGTCACTAGTAGTGGTATGGAATAACATCTAGAAGACTGCATCTAACATTGTCAAAGAACATGCTGCATAACCTAGAAATCAGCAATGGTCGGCATCTCTCTTAATAGGCATATTTTTGTCACCGGAAATCACAGGGAATACTTGCATAACAAGGTGCACTCAGTGTGAAAGTGGTGGAGTTAAAAATAAATTATTCCAATGTACTAAAACCCAACAAACATCAACTAACCTATAATCTGGCACTTAGGTGCCAGAATCTGCCATCCACAGGCACACGTCGTGTTTCTCCAGGAGTGTTCATAGTGTGAAAAAACTTATTATAAATATCACACTATCAATCTTTTTCTCAGCATGGCCTTAAAACTGGAGCTGTTTAAATAGCAAAGTTCAACATTTTTATAAACAGAGGATAACAGAGCAACTTCAGATTATTGATTTTTTTTAAAGAATGATATAGTTAATAAAGAAACTGTTAATATAAAATTATTGAAATATTTCCTGTTTAGCATCATTGAAAGATTTTGTTCAATGCGTTCTTTTTTGCTCATGTTATAAATGGTAAGAGAAGTTAAAACAAGAAAGCATAGAGATGATGCTGGTGTTCTGCTGAGTAGAAAGGTCTAAATTTTATCGGAACAAATCACATGACAGTTAAGGTAGTTAACTCCATTAAATGTTTTAGTTCTGTGGATTTAGGCTATTTGGCATTAAATCATGTTTCCAAAAACTCTTAAGTGTTTTTTGATGCATTCTTACCTTTCTCAGTTAAAACCAAAACGAACTACCACATCCTACTTATGACCTACCAGTTACACTGCACTGCTGCATCCCCTTTCTAGGAATGACGTCTCCAGTGTCTCTTGGTCTGTGTCTGTTGGAGCAGGCAGGGATATCACGGCCTTAAAAAAGAAGGGACAAATTCCAGGTGTCGAGACCCTGAAATCATTTATTTTTACAACAGAGGAAATACAGTTTATTATTTATTATGCTTGGGTTCCTTCATCGTTAGTCCTTAGACAACTGACCTGATTGAAACTGCTTTGGATCAGAAAATATGTTAGATCATTCTTTGTAAGAAAAGTAATCAATTTCAATTTTCTTATTTGCATATCTGACAGAATTCTAAGATGCAATGTCATCCTGTGAGGTAATAGACTGTGTGTAAAGGCTCAGAAAGATTGAGCCCTTTCTGCTAGTGACAAAGTGATAAGCAACCTGAGGTGGAAGCTTGTACTATAGATCTTTATTCTCAAATTCTAGAAGACTGCTAGAAGTTAATGATATTACCAAGGGACCCCAACACATTCCAGTAACACACAGAAGTTCTGTCTTGCCAGGCACTGAATGCATTTCCATTTCCATTGAATGATTTCACATCGCAGGTGGAGTAATATATTCAAATCCTTTCTACTATACCATTTTGTGGTCCTAGCCAAGTTATACTTTTCCATGGTACAGTAGTGTTAGTTCCATCTAGTCTGAGAATGTCAGTGAAATTATTCTCAGTATATATCTTTCATGCCTGATACCTTTCTGCTGCCTTTCCCCTTCTTTCTTTACTATCATCGCTATTGACTATGTTCTGTTACTCCCTGATGTTCTGTTTTTCCTTGATGTTGAATATCAATTGAATGCAATTTAAAACAACTTCCCTGGCATAGAAGGATGTGATGTTATTTTCTGAAGTGAAGATTACATGAATGTAGATGGGAAACCAGCATTTTTCCACTCCAATCCTTTGTGTGCCACTTTCTTCACTGACACCTGCTTCTGCTGTCTCTCCCATCTTTCTTCTTGCATGCAGATCACTGCTCTATCTGGACTCCCTCTAATTAGAACCATAGAACGGGCAAAGACTAAGTGCAATTCCTCTGCAAATATACCTTTTCACCCTATCTGGATGATTTACACCTTCTTACAATGGTTTTGTGCTTTTCACCACTTGGATAGGCTAAAGAGTTGCACCCTTCTTGGTGCATGTAGCTGCTCTGGCTGAAACTGAATTTCAGAGAAAGAGAATCCGCTCTTCAAAGGCTAACTCAGCTAGCAAGCTCCTCCACGCTTTGACCATTCTGTCTGTTCTGTCCATCTGAAACCTTACTCACTCCTCTCCTGTATTCAGGATGCAGGGCTCCAGATTCCCTCTCTCCTCCGCCCTAAGCCAGATGTCATCCATCAAGTCTTCATTCGACCGGCCAGGCCAACCCGATGAATGAACCAGCAAGGAGGGGGCCCTCTGGTAAGCCGATTGTCCTCTTCTAGGCATCTTTAGGCTCTTCTTCAACTCTGCTTTGTTCCCAGCACGTCTGTACTTTTTATAGTGTGTAGCTGGCAAAGTGTTTCTCTGGGAGCGCTTCCGTTCCAAATGCTGTTTAACCTTTCAGTCCTGTTTTAGTTTAGCTCGGTGATGACAACTCTTTTCCAAGCCTCACAAAAACAAACCATCAGACAACTACAGAAGAGTTATATATGCATATTGGAAAATAAGACTAATTTCCACAGCGTCACATCCTTGCAGAGAGTGCCTTTTTTTGTTAGCATATGAATCAATCACAATTACATAGCTATTTCAGGACATTCATGTAAACATGACCCAGCCCCAAACAACATGGAAAGTGAGTGATGAAACACAGGATAATACTGTGTAAACGCAGCGTGCCATTATGCATACATGGCCAAAGAGCCTTTTACTTCACTCCTTCTTAATTTATTATTTGTGCTGCTAGCAACAGAATGTTGCCAAGGCGTCAATTATGTTTCATTTTATAAATCAAACTAATTAAGAACCAGATGCGATCTGAGTGAAAAAGATCTGAGGTCAGTGTTGTGCACCATATGTACGACAGTGCTTACTCATGACGAGGAGATGGATTGGACAGCTGTGAATTTCCCTGATGCAGGAGTTTCATCATGCTCAGACAGTCTACCGTGTTTATCTCGCTTTCTCCAATTTATTTATTTAATTTCATAATTAAACTAAAGAAAAAAAGAGCATTGCTGTCATGACTTTAAAAGGCTAAGTAAGGAGTAAAGTTTCATGAAAACAAAACAGAAAATAATTTGGTCAGCAAATTAGCATGAAAATAAATCTATTTTAGTAATAATATAGAATATGGATGAAAGAAATAACAGATAAAGACAAAGAGAATCTTCAGTGTGACTTAATTTCAGACACATAATGGGGAAAATAAACATTAAATCGGGGTCTCAAAACTGAACTGCTTAGCAGACAGAAAAGCGTTGTTCTTAGTCCAAAACCTCTCAGCTCAGTGCTGTCAGGACGGCAGTAAGATCTGCAGTACCGTCTCTTTGGAATTTCTCTTCCAATTCAACATTGCTCCAGAACCCCTGTAATTTAGAAAGGTTCCCCAAGTGCTTTAAAAATATAACTCCTTGAAAGTTAACAGCGCCCATGATAATGATTTTGTAGGACTTCAACATTATTTCATAGAAGTATTTATAACTAAGTGAATATAGAGTATTTGGAGATAAGTTTCTAGATTTTTACTCAACGATCTTCTGAAAATACATGAAGAGATTTTTGCCAAAGCACCGCTTCTGGTTTCACGGGTGGATCTAATTTCTCCAGGTTTTCTGCAACAGTTCCTGGAGTGGAAGCGTTCATGGCCAGTGCACTGATTAGGTTTGATTTCTTCTACCTAGGTTTGATTTGCTGATTTAGAAGGAAAGATGTTGTAGAGCTGAAGGTTCTGATAAGGCCTTTACCCCTTCACCACCTCAGTACGTTACCTGACAGACACATACTGCGTCTTAAGTCCCTCTCTGTTTCCATCTCATTGCTAATTTTGGTTTTGTTTTGTTTCTAATAGTTTCTCTCTAAGCACTTAATTATGGTACGAGACCATTTTCTTCCCTTTTTTGCACCTTCTAAATGTAATGGTTGCTATTATTTTGGAATGTTTCTTTGGTTTATCATATTCTAAGTGCAAGCTGTCGAGGGGGAATAATTAATTTATTAGTTACTGTAATTCTGCTTTTCTTTTGTCAATTATTGAGAACATGGATAGGAGCCCCATTTCAGTTATAAAGATTAAATGAACCCCAACAGTCTTCTACTAGAGGAAAAAGCTAAACAAGGTTAAGAATTAAAACAATATAAGCAGGAACCATTGCATGTTAGCTGTTAAATTTTCCTTTGATTAGTAAAAATCTCCTTTTGTCATTATAACGGATAAAAAGTGTATAGGCTATTTGCATGTGGTTCCTCCATTAAGACAGAAGGTATTAATTTTTCACATTTAGCCTGGAGGCTTGTCTGATAAACTATTGCACAACTAATGTTAAAATGTGAATTAAAAAGACAAATACCGTGTTCCAATTTGCATCTTGTTTTGAACCAATTACACCAGTGATGTACTGGAAGGAATAACTGTTATTGGAATTTCTGTCATTCTTTCTACAATATGACCATTATGGGAGTTCTACATCTATACATTGCCCTGAACCTGTCTGGTGTGGTCACGTTTATTCCATACCCTTTCATTTCTTCCTTACTCCTTTTAAGGAGATGACTGTTCAAGAATGGGCTGTATTTCTCTGGCAAGAGCAAATACAGCTGTGACAAACTGAAGGAAATACAAAGCTTTCAGTCATTTTGACCAGAACTTCTTACTTCGTGCTTTAAAGAATAAGGGAGACAAAGCTTTTATTCTATTAGTTGGGGTTTTTTTTGTACAACTTAACAATATTTTCCCATCAGCTTCTAATTTTGTAATTTGTATGGGTGGCCTTGTTGTAAAATGAATCACTTTGTTGGTCTTCATTTAATTCTAATTAGGATGTATTCTATTTGGCAAGTATCCAGTAATTAGTGATATATTTATGTAATTATTAGTATTTAATATTTATATAATAAATATGCCTAGAAGGCAATCCATTCAGAGGCCAGAAAAGAGGTAGAGTACTTGATTTGACTGAATGCAAAGATCTCATATGTTGAGCTAAATGCAGAAAATAAACAAAAGGCGTGAGTTGACCTGTCTAGTCTGGGGAGAGTTTGCATATCCTCAAATGATAGGATGTGCCTACTTGGTAATCAGTGCTGATTACAGAGGGAGTGAAGATGGGCCCCTGTTTGAAGAGAGATAATAAGGCAGCTTGTTAGGGAGAGATAAATACAAGAACTTCAGGAAAAAGGACCAGATGTCTGCTTGATGGTGTTGAAGAGGGGGAGATAGTGGGGTCCTTCCAAGGTACCATGGCTGGGTGTGTGGTCAGACTGGAGTGTATCAGCAGAGCGGTAGGAGCTGTCTGCCCATACTCAGACAGCAAAATCAGATCACCCCAGCTTGGCCTACACTAATTGTAGGCTCAAGTAAGTCAACTTTTGCTATAGGCTAAGAGCTATGTACCTTTTGGAATGGAGTTAGGGGTTGCAGTCATACACCTTAAAAGCAGCACCAATAATAATCGGTGAATGTTGATGGAAATATGCTGCTCTGTTCTGTAGAACATTGGACTGCATGGAATATGAACACTGCCCTTATTTTTTTTCTCTTCAATTTTTAGAATGTAATAAATAATGTAAGTTTCAAATTGCTTTCATAAAATCACACAGAACTTTTTGGGGTTGTTTGTGTTTTATTAGGAAACTTTCATTCAGTCTAACCTAAAATTAAAGCTAAAATGTAGGCTATAGGAAATAATAAGAAATAAGATAAAAATGTTCCATGTAGCCTTTTTGAACTTGTCACTCCCTAAGCTTGCTTAACTCTGTCATGTCACTTTCTATAACATTTTCATCCATTATATATGACCCTTCTGTAAATTATACAGTGTTACCCCACTAAAGATTAAGACCTTGTGATCTAAGAGCATGTTGTGGTTTAACCCCAGCCCGCAGCCAGGACTATGTAGCTGCTTGCATAGTTCTCCTCCTTTCCGCAGAAAGACGGGAGGGAGAAAAGGAGGGAAAAAGAAAGGGAAAAAACCCAACCCAACCTCATGGGTTGAGATAAAGGCAGTTTAATAGAACAATAACAGAAAAAGGAAAATAACAGCAATAATAGTAATGGTAAAAGAATATGCAAGATAAAGTAAAACAACACAAGTCACTCTCACTAGCCAATTAATTGGTTGCCCAGCTCATCTTGAGCAGTAAAAAAACCTTTTCACCCCAGCCAACCCCCATTTATATGCCAAGCATGCTGCCTATGGTATAGAACATTCTGCTAACCGCCCCATTGTTCTACCTGTGCTCCTCCTTAGCTTCTATGGGAAGCTGGAAAAAGTCCTTGATTAGCATAAACATCACCTAGCAAGAACTAAACCAATACACATCATTGACATTCATTTCATACCAAGTCTGAAAACACANTAGCCAATTAATTGGTTGCCCAGCTCATCTTGAGCAGTAAAAAAACCTTTTCACCCCAGCCAACCCCCATTTATATGCCAAGCATGCTGCCTATGGTATAGAACATTCTGCTAACCGCCCCATTGTTCTACCTGTGCTCCTCCTTAGCTTCTATGGGAAGCTGGAAAAAGTCCTTGATTAGCATAAACATCACCTAGCAAGAACTAAACCAATACACATCATTGACATTCATTTCATACCAAGTCTGAAAACACAGCAACCACTAGAAAGAAAATTAACTCTATCCCAGCTGAAACCAGGACAGGACTCTGCAGGAGTGCTGGTGGTTTTTTTGGTTAGAGAACAGTTCTGGGGTTCAGAATATTATTGTAGGCTTGGTTACGGGTTTCCTGTATGATTTTGGACACGTCACTTAATTGCTGTGCCTGTCACTGTGCCATGCATACACTGCAGATGTTCTTTTAAAACATTCAACTGATACTCACATTTGACATTAATGGTACCTATTAGCAGCTCCCTATAGATTAGTAAAGACTGAGATTTTCAAGAGTGCATTACACTGTCTTTTGGGGTTTTTCTGAAATTCCCAGTTAGAAAATGTAGAAGTTACCTTGCAGTTTGGAAGGAAGTGCTGGAGCCCAGGCTAATGACAACTGCAAGTAAAACGTTGTATCACTGACCAACCTGGAATGCTAAGTATAGAGGAAGGTAGTTTAGACTCAATTCTACACCATATGTCCCCTCCTGTATCATCTTTATCTATCCCACAACTTTACAACTTCTGTCTGTATTTTGAAATGAGAACAATATTTTTTGTAACAAATTAACATTCTCATATTTTGTGCTTCTCTTCTGCTAACATGCAAATCTGAAAGATGTTATTTGCTAAAATCTTTAGAGAATTCTATCTAATGCAGTCTGTTTAGCAGAACTACTTGCTTCAAAACTTTCTTTAAAGAACTTATGTTTTTCTGCACTAAAATTGTTTTTCTTTTCTTGTTTTATTGTTCTTTTTCCCAGTAAGGAAACACGTATCTTTCTCATTGTGTCGTGTGTTTCTGGTCTCCTTTTGGACTATTCAGATTTTCTTTTATGATCTTGAAGGTTTTCTTGGCATATTAAGATATATTCTCCTTTTCCAGTAGTATTGCCTAGTCTCTTGTAATACTTTTACTTGATCCTACTTCGGATTTTTATTGCAGCTTCTGCCTATGCGCTTCATTTGTACTTTGTCAGACTCTTCATCACGAATGAGAAGACAACAGGGATCAGTTTCACTGTGATATGCAAGTTGTTCTCTTAGCATAGTGATATAGTATGTATTTGTACCTTACAACTTCTCCACTTGATAGGAAGAGAATGAATAAGACATCCTCTGTTTTGTCTCACACGTATTTCACATGTGACTACAAAATGTATTACTGTTTGCAGAATCTCCTTTCTTGGAGACACTCTAAAGCTGCCTGGACATTGTCCTTTGGCTCTCATTAGCTGTGCTTGAGCAGGGTCTTACGCCAGGTCACCTCCAGAGGTCCCTTCCAACCTCAACCGTTCTGTGATTCCATGGAAACTCTAGAACATCTTAGGAACTGATGACATAGTTTGCAGATATTTACCAGTATAAACATTGACTTTGCAGTGAGGCAGAATTCAAATGTTGACATCTTTCCGATTTATGTGTTGTCATATATAGCAAATTTAGGATCTTGCAGTATGTCAGAGTCTTGAAATTTAGATGGGTGTGCACATGTGTTCCTTAGACATGCTCTGACTCTCAGTAACCAAACTGTGGATGTTAGTTTGGAACTTCCAGCTCCACCAGGTTTTCTCTATGTAAAGTTTCCATGTTGTGCTGAAATGTTCCCGAGAGTATCTGGGAAAACTTTATACACTCTGTTCCCCTCTATAGGCGGGTAATTGTTTTTTTCACTTACTGCAGTTCCTTCTCAGGATGCATTTTGCTGTTTCTTTTATAAAATATAAATTTTAAATGACCGTTAGTCTTCACCATAGGAGACACATCCTCAATGGGAGGTGTGCATATAATCAGACATGATGTGTATCCTTTGGGTGTAAGACAGAGCTATAAATTACTGCCATTAATGGCCTGATGATAACAAATTGTTATTGTTATATGTAATCTGCATATAAGAATGTCTTCAAAAAGTCATTATCATGCTGCCTGTGTGCCCAGGGGCAATCTTATACCATAGCATTTCAGTCTTTCAAATTACAAAAAGCTAATATAACTCTTGATGACATTTACAAAAATGTATAATGCTACTCTTTTCAGTTCTCTCACAGAAATTATTCTCAGTGAAGTTAAAGGGAGTTCTGCCTATACAGGAACTGCAGGATCTGGCACTTTTTAAAATCAAAGCCTCATTTTTTTCTTCAGTGGCACCAGCTCAAGAAAATGTTAAGTCAAATTTTTTTTAAATTTATATCCTGACTTAAAATGCCTGAGCCAGTGTAAGTTGTATTTAACTTTCAATGCTCTTTGGCAGACAGTACACATATTTTAAATTTCTTCTCATAGTAAGTTGTTATGTCAGAGTTATAAACCCCTGAAAATTGGCATTTTGTAAGGGAAGTGCTGACAAGACCTTTATTACACCACTACAAATAGGCAGCGTTCCAATAAATGCTGGTTAGGTTTTTTTTATAGTCCGGTGGTTGCTTTCTGCCACTGTATTTCAAAGTGAACATTATAAAACAAGTAATAGCATAATAGAAATACACTGGAATAGCTTGAAACAGCTTCCTGACTGTTGCAACAAAACTTCAATATGGTTGTTACATCTGATTCCAGATTCATTTTAAAGGACTGTTATATGATCTACCGGTAATTTGTTTTAAATTCTTAGTGTGTGCATGTGTATGTTAAGTTGCTTAGTGTGAAACTCCCTTAAATGCCAAGAACACACCAGATTTAAAAACCAAAAGGCTCCTGTTATGATTTTTCTTACTGTGGTGTTCATAGTTTACTTTCTAGAAAGAAAGACTCACTTCAGGTATCTGTGATTGTCTTCATAGTCATGAAGACTCTCAACTTTTCCAGACCCTGGAAGTCAATGAAGTTAGAATTGAAGGATGTTGGGGAAGCGAGGAAGGTGAATAACATAGGATGGAATTCTTGGAACTCTTCCATCACCTACCAGAAGTACTATAAATTCTGTTGAATCTGCTTGAGATTTAGCTTTACGCGTTAAGAGAACTCCAGTGTAATATGTAAAATTGTCAATCTGATGGTGACCTAAGGGCTTAGGTATCTACCTTTTAACACTTTCATCCCCTAGACTGCACCCGTAAGTATGCTATCGTGGAAAGAGTAAGAATCCATTGTCCCTAAAGAGAAATACAAATGGCAAAGCCTTGGGATATTTTGGCTTTTTATTTCTCTTTGCAACATTTTAGTGGAATCTGGTAACAGTAATGGAAAGTTCAAATGCAAAATGCAGCCATTATTTTGTCAAAGTATTATAAAACACAGTATTGCTTTCTGAAACTTTTTGGTTAAAACAATAAGATAATAGAATTAACTAGAATATGTAGATTTCAAAAATGATCCATCAGTCTATGCAAATTGCTGTGTTAATAATCTATTTTTAATGCTAAGCACATTTGACAGCCATTTCATCTCTTTCTAAAGCAGAGCTTGGCAACCTGCATTAATTCTTACACTTTACAGATGTAACATTCAATGCACATGCCATGTAGTGATGTGATCCGAATAAAGGAAAGCATGTCAAAGCAATGTGATTATTAGTAAACAAGTTTGGGGCTGGCTTGTTGAATACAGAAGAGGAAAAAATGAGAGGCAAAAGCCAGTGCTGTTTTAGCATATCTTACATCTTCACTGGCCTAAATTTGCTTCAGATTATGGGAATGTCAATCATAACTGGCACCAGGGGATTCAGAAGAGATAAATGGGCACAACGTCACAGCGGGTGAGATTAAAATCAGGTGTGTTGGGTGCTGTTCAGACAACAGTGCGTTCAGTGTAGCTTCAACAGACCCAGAGCCCAGGGTTTCCTGGTTTGACTTGCAATAACTGTCTGTAAATTAAAGAGACAGACGTAGTATGTCCTAATTATTTCTCTACCCAGTTACCAATAGGAATTGTGTTGTTCCACACTCAGTCCATGCTTCTACATCTTTATTTCTTCAGCAGGGCTTTTCTGTTCATCCTTCAATGGGTTAAAAACCCAAGGTAGAAAATACAAGAGTTGCTGCTAGACTACAAGTGACCATATAGGTATGTTTGATTATAGCTCTGCTGGACTAAAGGTCAAAGCAAAGTTTTAGAATACTTAAGAGACAATTATCTAAAGTTCAGACTTTTCCAAAGGAATAGAACTAGAAATTATACAGACTATTATCTAAAGTTCACATTTTTCAAAGGAAAAAGTTAGGAAGAAATGCTTATTCCACCACTTTGTTGTTAATTTGTCTGGGGTTTTTGTTCTGCCAAGAATTTATTTACTACAAGTTCAGTATCACAGTAGTATTAACATGATTATTCCCATTTCCAAGAAATTTTACCTACCAGAATGATGTATTCTTTTACATGATTAAATACTACTTTGCTCATGGTTCCAGATTCCCAGCAGCACTTCTTTTTTCTGCAGCTTGGAAACATGTTTAGTTTCTTTAATCATTAGCTGATTCAGCAGTTCCATTCTGGCAGAAGCTATTATTAGTTAGTCCAACTGGTAAAGAAAAAAAAATAGTCAAAGATACAAAATACGTGACACTGTCTTCTCATCAGTACTTTTTTTCCTTTAAATATATTTTTTTTGATGTGGGGTTTTTTTTTTGGTGTTCTAAGGGAATCCAGAAAATCCCATTCTAGCAATATAAAAATTCATTCAGGTGTTTGCTAATGTGTCACGGGAATGTTTTGTGAATTGCCATTATGTATGTCAGGATGGCATGTGACTTAGTGTGGTGCAGGAGAGACAGTTTGATCAGTCAGCTGAATTTTTATAGCACAAAGTCTTTTTTTTTTCTTTGGAAGCTGATGTCTGCTATCAAATTTGATAGCAGTCATCAATCTGCTTTTTTGAAGACATCACAAATTTTTGACATTCATGAAAAACAGGCCAGTTTGAAATACCTGTGAATGCTTCAGTGCCCATATGGTTTGGCTATCATAAATCAGACAAAATAAACTACAAAAGTGGTCTCTTTTTATTTTCATAATTCCACTTGAACAGAACACTTAGGCATTTACCATTCAGTTTAGGCAGAGTCATCGTTCCACAGGATTTTGTTGAGACATTCAATCATCAAGGATGCTGTAGTGCACATGACACAGTTGAGTATATATATTAATATATATATATAGTTCTCATGAAAATGTATTTTGTGTGCATTAATAAATCCATGTGGAAAATACTAGGTTTAATCATGAAACAAAATGGTTATACTACTGAACAGATTGATTTTTCATCTGCTAATAACTGGAAAGTTTATAACATGCAAACTCAAGACTGTTCTCTTTCAATTGGGTATTCCTTTTAAAAGTGTTACAGCCTGAGGCAGAAGCAAAAAAACCCTCTCTCATGTAAACACACATCTATCTCACAAAGCATTTTAAAGGCATTCTTTCAGATGCAAGAAACTGATTCTTTTAACTTGTACTTAAGTGTAGTCTGGAACCTACAAATCAGTTTTTTGGCTCAAGGCCTGTCTGTGAATAGTGTTCTTTCACAAGGGGAGCACTGATGAGGGTACGTGCAAGTTATCATTTACATTTTTGTGTTTGATCAGAAAGCAGGTAGTGAATATTCTTTCCCCCTGCTTTTGTAGTTGAGAATGAAAACAGATTTCAAGACAGTTGAGTTGACACAGAGATATCACATGTGGGACTATGAACAGTGAATTGTCAGGGCTGCATTTTTTGGTCTTGTTTCTATAGATAATTACAATCTGAATATGTAATATTTGTAAAGTCTTTCATAGAAAGGCATGTACTATTGAAAAATTCACAAAAGAATAATGGTTAAGGTATGGATTATACCTCATCGAGTGTATATAGAGACTTTCTGAAAATTGTGTCTTTGGAAAACTTTATTATTTCCCTGTCCCCCAAATGGGAATTAGAATCTTCCCCATATACTACCATTGTCTGTCATTAGGTTTGAATTTTGAAGAAAAACCAAAATACCACTATTACTACGGATCTTTTGAAAACTTGTGTTAAATGCTGTAAGTTCTCCAGTGCTGACCAGTATTACAGGAGGCACGTACGTGACTTAATAGTTCTGCAAAGAGCTGAAATGCTACCTTAGTGTTCTCTTGAATGTTCCCTTCTAGTGCATTTGCAGCTGACGCCCAAATAGTATATAGCTAACGTTTCTTACAATTTTGTATGCTTCATTTTTTCTGCCAAGGATTTGGTAGTTTCTACTGAAACCTTGACGATAATAACTTAATTAGTTGTTTCAGGTTTTTATGTGAGAATAGATGCTATTGATGAACTAAGGAAATGAATGAGCTGTCCTTGTCTTTACATTACTGAAGAAAGCATAGTATCACATTAAGGATACTGCTGCTCCTTTACTTCTGCCAAAGGACTCTCTGTCATGGGGAATCTTCTTAAGACAAAAAAGTGTGCACAAAAAGATAGCTCTAACAAGCATGAAGAAACATGTTTGTCATTCTAGTATTTCCAGCTGTAAGGTTTCCAATTAAAATTCTTCCTTCACATAAGTAACATATCCAGCAAAGATAACAATTTCTACCACGAAGTCCTTAATATCATTAATGATTTGATCTTTCTGAGAACACTATAAAAGGGATAGAAAAAGAAATACAGAAAAAGAGCTATGTAGGTGTAAGGTTACACAGCAGGGAAGTCCACTGATCTCAAAATATTAGAGACCGTGAGGAAATTAAAAATGACAATAATTTGTGTGGAGAAAATAACACTTGGATGTAAAACTGACAGCTTATGGTTTTTACTTTTGTTCTGGTGTTTTATTGTTTGATAATATAAGCAATATTTGATAATATTGCAATGTGTATTCTTGTACAAAGTGCAAGATGAAGAAGTTGACTCTTGTCAATCTGTCGATGCCATTTAAGTCATTCATGTCCAGCAAATCCAAAAGCAGCTTCGTATTAAAGTTACTACATTTACTTTTTCTCAAAGTCTTTCATCCAAGAATCACAAGAGATGAGGGGATCTTGAGAACAGTTGGGAATCTGCAGGAAGCCCTTGGCCCTGTGGTAAGCATGTCCTCAGTTGCAGTTCTTCAGACTCCTTTTGTCTAGAAATCACAGTGGACATCTTATCATGACTGTCTGCATTGTCCTTCCTTGTTCCAGCTGTCAGGGATATATTCCCATGACAGTCTCTCTCGGTGGTGGTTTGCAAATCCGCTTGTAAGCTTCAGAACCCGAGTCACGTGGTGATCTAAATGAATGCTTTGGTTTTAGGTTTAAAAATAGGTAAAAACGAACTCCAGATGTAAACTATAGTTCTCTATTCCTGGGGCTGTGTTACTGTGACCTTACACTGATGTTAAATTTGTGATTAGTGAAGGTAATTAATAAGATTGCTTATTTTACACCGTTCCTTAAGCCTGCAGGACAGAGTTTGGCTCCTAGTCCATCCTGTGCAGTTGGTACGTCACCAGTGAAATGGCTGCTAATAGGACTCTGGCATTTCAATCATCATCTTCAAGCCCTTCCTCACACAGAAGGGTACACAATTCAGGGAGGCTCATTTTGATTTTGCCAATGTTAAAGGATCCCCTGAACGTATCCCACTGACTGGAGGTAAAGACCTCTTTGCCCGTGGGAGGTACCTCAGAGCTTTATTAACAGAGAGGCGTTCTTTTTTTTTTTAGCATTTAATTTTCCTTGTTTTGCTAAAAGTAACATGAATAAATAAATAACCTGAACAGCGCTATAATGAAGGATCAGTGGGTTAATTGGAAAGATGAGTGGAAAGTGATTGTCCCTTCTCCTGCTGAGCACCTGCTGCCAAGTTAATTCATGCAGCAGAGCTGGAGGTTGTTCCTGGAGGAGATTCCCGCTGGTTTGTCAGCTACGGGTAAGGGGAATGGCCACAGAGAAGAGAAAGCAAATCAGATAAACAGACTTTATTGCTAATCAGCTGCTAGGATTTATTTTCAAGTCTAGGAACCGACTAAAATGTCAATTAGAGAGTCACTGTTCTTCACTCAAGAGTCACGTATCCAGCAACACTAAGTTACATTTATTTTAGGACACAGCAAAGAAGGGGAAGGAATTTCCTGCTAAACAAATTTCCCAGGGCAAAACTGAGTACTTGCCATCTACTGGCAAAGCTGTTCAGCAATTCCATTTTGCTTTTCCTGTTGATTACTTCTGATTATCAGTTTGTTTCCGGGCAAAACAAATTCAACTTTAGTCTAGCACAGCAGTTTTTAACAAAAACCACCCGCCTTTGTAGAAAATGAAAGGTTACTCTCTTCTCTCCTTGTCTTACATCTCTTCTTATGTGGTACTAACTATTCAGCCATTACACCTTCTTTTACACTTACATAGTCTACCTAAATGTCCCAAATACATTGTGTATCTTTTACTTGATCTCCTTTCTTTGGAACTTGAGTTGATACCTATTAATGGTGCCAGGTCGTTTCTTACACACAGAAATGGGCACTTTGTCTCCATCGCTCCTCCTTCCTCTCCTTTTTTTCTGTCTTCTTCGATTTGTCTCTTTATAGTACTCTTCCTTTTTTAACTTTGTTTTACTCTCTGATTCTGGCTGATTAGAATTTCCTGCACCAGGCAGAGTAGCAGTGAGTGTGTCAAAAATATGGACATTCTTTTTTTCATTTCTTCCTAAAGCAGGGGTGCTAACGCTCAGTTTGGACAGGGAACTGTACCAGGCTTATAGGAAGGAACAGGCTGTATCAGTACAGATGTCTAGAGCACAAGAAGTCACTACGTAATAATATAGTTGTAGAAGTCTCTAGAGTTCTGAATAAATGACTACAGATGTGACATTTCTGAGTGGGATTTGCCTCTAGACAGAAAGAGTTGGAAATTGAGCCCCACATACTTTTCTCTTTTGAGAGATTTAAGCAAAAGGATTAAGCATACAATTAATGCAAAGATATTTTTAATTTTTGAGGAGAAAGCCAAATGGACATACACATTTATTTTTCAGGATTTGGAAATGGGGTATACAGAGGAGGAAAAGAACACTATCACATAAAAAATACCTTTTACGTATTACAATAGGTGTAGCAGTCACTCTTACTTTGATAAAACTATTCATAGCAATGGCCAGGGAAACGTAACTACAATATTATTTTACTCACAGAATATTTCCCTTTGTTCCTTGCAGTAGAGCCAGAGAGCAGTTATGGTTCTGGAAGAGGTTTAACTTGCACACGTGTATGTTTAAATGTCTGACACATTCAACCAAGAAAGAGTGCAGTTTTTGCTTAATTCTAAATGTGTGTTAATTGTTGATTTAAAACATACTTGACTTTTCCATTGCATCACAGTGACACATGAAGCACTGGGTATCATCAAGGAGTTGGGTCCTATTTGAGTTGTCAGAATTCGTAAGAGCTTATACCTGAAATTTATCTTCAGTAAACACATACGCTCCCTTTAATTTTAAAAAGGGCACAAGGAAGGACTAGACTATTTATTTAGCTCCAGGGTGCCATCAGTTTTGATGTGACTGTTTCCAGCTTGAAAAGATAAAAACTCAGGATTTCTGAAAGGAAAATCATTAAGAATCCTTTTTGTTCTGCAAAGGTATTATGAAGTGACCGTATTTATGCTGCTTTATAAAATAATTTTGGAGTTGATCTTCATGTGCTATGTACTCAAAAGGCTGTGAAACAATGCTGAAATTATTACATGAACTGCAATATGAAGTATAGTCAGAACCTCTCTAGTGTGCAGAAGTGTGATTGGTAGGTGATTCCACCACAGAAGGGTAAACAATCAAAGACCCTGCGCTTCAGGACGAGCCTACTTGAAGTTCAGTTTCTTAGTCGCTGAATGGGAAAACAGGCCACCTCTGGTCTCTTGTAGGAGACAATTACTCCATGTGCTTAAATACCAAATAATCTTTCTTAATCTTTTGTTTTACGGCAGTAATTAATTAACTAGAGGAGTTATCTACTGATTGATGTCTTGATACAGATTCAGGACATTAGATAAAGTTTAGTAATAGTTCATTCTGTAATCGTCATATACTGTTAACTACCTTTATTCCTTATTAATGTGGCTCCTTACTAAGAAGGGCCTCAAGAATACAATGCTGCATTTTAAATCTACTTTTTGGGTTGTGAAAAATGTCTTTTCAGTATTTTCTTCATTAATGTTTTCCCATTCTTCCTTCTCTGCATCTTTCTCTGCCTTTTATTCTTCACAAACTGCCCGCTATTTTAAGCGTATTTATGTCTTTTCTGTTGGGGCAGGGATACATGCTGCACAAATACCATGAGCTGTCAGAGATGTTCCTGATGATCACAGTTAGTGCAAATTAAACATTTCTAAACTATTCCATGTTTTTGAGTGAGTACCTGATCAAGATAAAAGTACATACAAAGCTGTTTCGCAGTCTCTTGGGTAGGTCTGGGTAGGATGTCATGTAGTCACATGCCTCTGTATGTTTCTAAATTTAAGTATGTGCATGTGTGTGCAGAGGTAAGAATGTCTGAGACTCATTTTCTCTGGCTGCCTTCATAGGAGGTACCTTCTGTTTCAGTTTGTTCCGTTTTCACCTTTGAGGCCCAATAAACATTTAGATCACTGAAAATTAGGCTTACAACTTCTTAATACATTCAGCTTTTCCTTTGTTTGTCATTATATTGCTTATGAATTCAAAGGAAGACTCTTTTATAGCAGGGTAAAATACTGTGTAATTTGTGTTTATAATGCACGGAACGTTTATTTTAATTGATGAATGTGCTTTGTTAATTTTGGGTTACTTTAACGTTTCATTTCTCTACGTTGTACTGGTTTAATTTTTATGACTGCGTGACTTGAAACACAGTGATGAATCGTGATGGGAAGGCAACTACAGGGATGTATGCAGAGAAGACAGTGAGGGATTGCCATTAAGACACAAGAAAATGCACGTTGCTCTCCTTCATTTGGGGCATGGGCAGCCAGACAGAAAGGGGCAAATTTCTGTCACATGCAGCTGGTGTGTTAGTATTATAAAATGCATACATGTTTGTATAGAGGTTTTCTGAAAGCATTAAGAGAAAGCTGTGGTTTTAGCAGTTATTCTGTGTGGTGAAACAATGCAAATTTTCCCTTTTTCAGATAATACTCTCAGCATATTGGCAAAACACAGTGGATTCAGCCGGCAGAAGCAAGAAGTCTATCTACTGCCAATCATCATAAGTGATAGTGGGAATCCTCCCATGAGCAGCACTAGCACTCTCACTATCCGCGTCTGTGGCTGCAGCAGCGATGGTACTGTCCAGTCCTGTAACGTGGAAGCATACGTCCTTCCCATCGGACTCAGTATGGGGGCCCTAATTGCAATATTAGCATGCATCATTTTGCTGCTGGGTACGTATCCTTTTCTCAGGATGGTGTTCAAAATTTTCCAGATTCCTGGGTGGCCGTAGGTAAGCAAAGAAGTCACATACAAGGATGTACAGTCCAATAGAATGTAACCTGCGGTGCTGTCAGAACTGCATCCCTACTGTACTAAGAACTGACCAAAAGCATATAAAAGTCCCAAACTGAAGTAGTCTTACACCCAAGAAACATAATAAACAGGTGTGGAATATGAAACCGGGAAATCAAATCAGGTATGTTAAGCAGCAAGGCAAACACAGTATATACTGTACAAGATGGAAAATGGATTTGTTGTCTCTTATAATACTTGTGTGAGTTGATTCTGGATTGTAATGGCATAAGAGACATTACAGTTTTACAAGATAAGAAGCACTGTATATTTTAATAAAACATACAAAATTTGTATACGACATGAAGCAAGGGAGAGAACAGTGAAGGAAGAGGCCTATTTCTCTGCTTTGCAGCTTCACTTTGTAACTGAGATTTACATCAGTAACTGAGATTTCAGCATTAAGCTGCAAAAACAACAGTGTAACCAATTTAGAGCTTTTTATGCATCTGTCCCTGCTTCTGAAACTGATGTATCTAAGCTCGGTTTTTCTCCTTTGCTGTCTCATTCCATTTTCAGTTATATAGTGTGAGTCTGTTGCAACACATGAAAAAAAGAAACCAATTTCCTTCTGTCACCAAGGCTATGTTTTCAGGAAAAACACTCTAATTCTGGAAAACTCCTTCCATAATATAAATCATTATAGACTATGTTCAGTGAATAGCTTGACTTCACCTAGGTTTGTAAGTTTTTCAAAAGGAAAAGTTACCTAAATTTGAAGCTCAAAAAAAGAAGCATGCAAAATCTTACTGCTTATATAAAATAGAATTTCAAATATAAATATAAGCTGGTAATAGAAAACTAGAGGACTAACCAGAGGTTCTGATCAAAATTGCATCACATGAATGGGGTTGAAGTTACAGGTCTTTCAGCTTTTCTCTACTCTTACTATTATTTTTGACAAAAAGCATCCTTCCATAACTGCGTTTAACGTGTAGTGCTTTAATTGGAATTTTTTTACCTGACCAGTCTGTGATGCTTTCTTTGCAGTCATTGTGGTGCTGTTTGTAACACTAAGGAGACATAAGAATGAGCCTCTAATCATCAAAGATGATGAAGATGTGAGGGAAAATATTATTCGCTATGATGATGAAGGAGGTGGAGAAGAAGATACAGAAGCTTTTGACATTGCAACTTTGCAAAATCCAGATGGAATTAATGGATTTTTGCCTCGTAAGGATATTAAGCCTGATCTTCAGTTTATGCCCAGGCAAGGTCTTGCACCTGTTCCTAACGGTGTTGATGTTGATGAATTCATTAATGTAAGGCTTCATGAAGCCGATAATGATCCCACGGCTCCACCATATGACTCGATCCAGATTTATGGCTATGAAGGACGCGGGTCAGCGGCTGGTTCCCTTAGCTCTTTGGAGTCCTCTACATCAGACTCAGATCAGAATTTTGACTACCTCAGTGAATGGGGTCCTCGCTTTAAAAGACTTGGAGAACTTTACTCAGTTGGAGAAAGTGACAAAGAAACTTGACAGTGGATTACAAACTTCTACACTGTTGACTTAATGATCATGTAATATTCTAGGGCCACTGCTGTTAGTTAAAACTAATGTGGCTTTTTGTTTTAGAGGCAAGTTTAGCGCCAGTCATCTATAAAATCAACTACATTGTAATGTTGAACCAAAAAAAAAAAAAAGTATATGTTAGGAGGTTAAGTCTTGTGGAGTGTGAAGTAAAGTATGTGGAGTGTCTAGAAGTCTTTGGATATTTGATATTCACTTGACCACTCTGAAGATGGAGATTTGGATCTTTGATTATCTTCAGTGAGTTGAAAAGAACAAAAAGAAATTGGTGCTTTCTTAGAAAATGGACTTGCAGGGATTTTGCTGTTGAACAGTAGCTCCTGCCAGTATGTGTAAAGCTAATGGTTTGTTTCTGCATTGCCAACAAAGATCCCACCACAGAAATGTTCAAAGCAATATCTTGGTCTTCTTAGCAATGCTGAATAGAAATAGCATTGTAAATTCCTACTGGCTTCTACTGTGCAGTGACCATACATTGTACATACAGTAATTGTTGGCCACGTAACCACAGACTGAATATCATCCTTAAATATTGTGTCAAGCCTTAAAATATTCACATGTTCTTAATCCATTCCAGTGATGGGTAATAATTCCTACTAATGTGCAGAGATTCAGAAGCAGGGCTACACAACCTTGCTTTACAAAAGGATCTTTTTCTAGAAGAAGGATCAATCCTGTGCTTCGTCTTTTGAAAGGAAAGAAAAAACTGTGAAGGGGGGATGGACTTACATATATGAAAGAATTGCTGATTTTATTGCTAAAGATCGAATTTATTTGTTTAATCTTTGAAATAAATATTTTATTGATGTCCATTACTGCTTTTATTTATTATGACTGATAATTACTATAGAGTTAAGATTATGAAGAAAACTAAATTATATCCGTTAGATTTTTTTCTATATATAATGAATGTTTAATACATGTACATTTTGAAAAGAAAAATGACAAATTGTTGCAGGTTAAAGCAGTAACCTATCCATTTGCAGTAGTTGAATTTTAAGAGAATGCTGGCAGGAATAAAACTTTCCCAGAGAAAACTTTTGACAGTTTTGTATCTTCTTCATAAATCTAGTACCTGGTGTTTTTAATACAAGCACAAACAGCTGGAAGTAAACTGGTTCATGTGAATATTTAAACTATAGACTTTTAGAAATCCACACATAACACAGTACAGTAAAAAACATGCTTATAGTTCTCCACTGTATTAGAGCAGGAACCAGTGTGTACATAATTTTACTGCTTATGTTATTAGCATTTCTTTTCTATAATATTCATAGTGATGCACCAGGGCTCTTGCACACAGAGAAAGACCACTAGAAGCTGCAAGCATACTCAATTTGTAATGCAAACTTGCCATTTAGAAGTAGCAATTGTATAATAAAACTACGTATTACATGCAAATCATTTTAATTTTCTACTTTGTTTTGAAGCTATATTATTGTTTGTTTATTTACTCCATGTATTGTATTCAGAGAAACTCCTGTATTGTTTCCTACTTTGTGAAATATATTTTTATAAATACTTTTCTTGTTATGGCTTTTCTTTCAGTTTTACCTGTACACTTCAGAATCTGCCTGAATAACTTCAGTTTGTTGAGGAATGTAGTTCCTTCAAAATAATTTCTTTATTAGTTGAATACAGTCAAAATAAAAAAGGATAATACTTGAAGCAATTTTTGACACTGTTTGCAGAATTAGATATGCAGCAGCCTGTGACCATAGGAGTTATGTGTGTCTAATTCACTGAGCCATGCTGGAAAAATAACCTCACACTTTTTTTGACAAAGTATTGCTAGTAAAAACAAACCCCTCTCTTTAAGCTCCTCTGCAATGTTTGCTGTGCTAACAAAAATGTCTTAATACATCATCCCCAATTTTGCCTGAATTTCAAAATGGAAACACTTACTTTGCTTTAGCTGTGGCATGGCTGGTTTTAATGACTGTAAGTTTGCAGACAACTAATAAGCTAACACCACTTCTATACATATTATAAAGATTTTATAGAAATTAATGAAGTATCCAGAAGAATGAAGATACACTGCATTAAAAAAATGCCTCTGAATAACTTTATCTAGCAATTTTGGTAGTAATATAAACTAAACAGTGAAGTCATCTAAAGATAGAAAAGAAGCAGTCATCAAGATTTCGATGAAATCAAACATATTTATGTAACAGACTGTAATAACAGCAAAACACATCCTCACTAATCACTTGCACCAAGTGCCAGGGTGCTATGAGTTGCCATGCCAAATCTAAGCGTAGTGTAAATGCAAAAGTCTGATTCGAAACTTAGACTGAGCCAACTTCTAGTCTACATCCCACTCCTGGGAGGGAAGGAAGGTGCTCTGAGATATGGATCACATTATTGTCTATAGTCACATAAGCGTTTAGGGCAAGTAGCTCTGACTATGAGTTATAATATGTACTGTAGAGGTTTGCAAAGCTCTTTTGTAGGAAAACTCACAAATGGATAACCTTCTGATTGCCTTTTTGATTGAAAGTTCCATCTGAGACCACGACAGCGCATTCAGTAATAAGATTTCCAGGAAAAAAAAATCCCATCACTGGCACTGTAGGAGAGGCAAAGCATGACAGAAATCTCATCATTGTCAGTCAAAAAGAGCTGGTGGCTACTACTGCTGGGCATAGCTGTAAATTGTGCACTTATACAGGTTTTAAACATGAATATCTACAATGCAAAGGGGAGAAAACAATTAATGAATCCGTGATCTCTCAATAGCAACATGTTATTTCTTGAAGTCATTGCTGCTCCAGCAAAGGGAAACGATTCATCCTGCAAACTAATTTTGTGTAATCTGAATATAAAATTTCTACCAATACATGTTAGAGGGTTAAACGTTGATCATTTAGTTTTCCAGTACTTGCTCCTTTTCTGACAATGAAATTAATTTACTATAAAATTGGTTTGGATAACAACAGTATTTAGGGGATTAGAATCATATCGTTCTACATTTCACATCTAGATTTAGACATATTAGCGACATTTTTTAAGCATGTGAAATGGTAATTCATCTTTTTCAACAACATTTAATTAGCAATTGTCTCATTGTGAGTGACAAGGAAAATGCATTAAATGAGAATTATTAATACTGATAAATTTTATAATTAAATTATCAAAATCTTTTACAAGTGTTAAGCGCCTTAAAGTCCCATTGATTCTGGCTTACCTTCATGCACCCATGTCTCATAGTGATTTGTCAGATCTGCTGAAGTAAATCATCCCACACATAAAAGCTGGAATTCTAAATTTTCAGCCTGGCAATTGTCCAGACACAAAATTCAGCCCATGCATTTAACTATGCAAGTACTGTGAAGTCAACGTGTGTACGTGTTTACTAATTATAACTCAGAAGACTGAAGGTCTTCAACATGTTCTGTCCCTCACAGTAACTGAAAGCATATGCTATTTGTGTGCCATGACCTTGAAATCAAATCATGGGGAGCTCATTTAGATACAATACATTTTTTACGTGATACCTTTTATACCTTTTGTCTATGATGAATTTGAAATGAGTGTGAAATATACAGGAGAGAAAATGGCTGAAGATTTTCATTTAAATCAGCAGTTGCTGATCACAGGAGAAACGTTTAACGCTATGGCAACTCCAAATGCCATCAACTACGTCGCAGCGCAGCAGTAACAATTCTCAATCTGGAGAACAGTGTCTGCAAAATAGTATGTTCAAAATAACTTGTTTGTACAGCTCTGCTAGAGATGGATCTGCTGATTTTAATATACAGAGAAAAATGAATCAATTATACTGTATCCATGATATTACATGTAGCTATATATGTATGTGGCAAATTTTTTTAACAGCCTGCATGAGCATTGAATTCTAGAAGTGGAACACACTTCCTCAAGTGTTTTTGATCAAAAGAAGTGAAAAGAACTTACTCCAAAGAATTATTTTTCAGATTTGGATCCTTCTTAACAGTGGCAGGATGTCCTAGCAAATTAAAGGTTAGTAAAATGGGGGGAAAAAGTGGGAGTATGCACCGTTATTAAGTTTGCTTTCACAATGTAGCAGGTGTCATTAGCAGCAGATAGAAATAGAGAGCATTGATGGAGCGAGCAGCGGAAGCCTTCTGTAGTCTGTCGTTCAGATAAGTTGGACTTGCATTATTTCTACATTTGTACACTATTTGTGCAAGATAATATTCTGGCTTTGCAGAGGTGGAAACCAATTTAACTTGCTGTATAATTCACTGTGATGGGTTTTGTAATCACACTGCAAAATGAGTCTAGCTGCTGTATTATACAATACTGATACTGGCTTATGTGCTGCAAAGCTAGTCCCTCTCCAAATAATGTCATAGTATTCTAAATGAGAAAATATAAAAGCCCTGACAATGCTTTTTGTGCAACTGCAACTAAGACATCTTCCAAAATGGCTAATAAAAGCGAACTGAAGCACAGAATTTCTGGCAGAGCCTTGTAAATGTGCTCATTAGCATTGCAACACAACTATTCCTTATTTTTCTCCTCCACCCCTCCCACATTGCAAAAATTAAACCAGTTACATTATCAAAATGAAAATTTCAGCCTTCTCTTCAGAGGGAATATGTAATAATTTACAAAATTCCCTTTCTTCTGCTTCCACTATTTCAGATGCTTGCTTAAATGAAGTCTGTATAATGATGACAGGCAGACAGAAAGGATGAGTAGAAGGTACCCGTTTCATTACATGAATGGAGAAAGTATTTATGGTATGATGGCAGTAGTACCCTCACCTCAATTCGTATAAAAGCCAGAATGTGGCAGATGTTCCTCCACAGAGTTCTCATCACCCCACATATATCCAAGGAAAGATCCCTCTCAATGTATACAAACCAGAACTGTTCTTCTTCCACGCATCCACAACTAACTACTTAAGTCCACTACCAGCATCTCAAATTCCTATTCACCAAATGAACACAGGTCACCTATTCTGTGGTTGACACCTACATACAGACACCATGCTGGTTTCTTTACTGATGTGGAAAGGTTCTGATTTGTCAAGTTTGGAATAACAAGCCAGCGAGACAGAAGGCAGGTAGCATGGGTAACTGATGCTAAAAGGATGGATGATTACTGAATGTTTGTACCTTACTTGGTTTTTTGTGTTGTCTAAATCTAGCCTTGATTTTCTTTTTACCTGCAAAAAAAATTTTAAGAGCAAAAAAGTCAATTCCCTGCTCTTTGTAACAGCTTGGTTTTTGAATTATAAAACGGGTCTTATGTCTGGGGGGAAGTGTAGGGGGTCTTTCTGTCATTTCTTCGTTAATGGAACCTTCACTGATGGCAACATTGACACAGTTCCCTCTGCCAAATTTCATAAGCTGATAGTTTTAACAATTACTACGAAAATAAGACATACATTTTTAAAAAATGAAGTATTTCTTATATAACTGGAAACAATGCAGAACTAGTTGAATCCCCTTTAAAATAAACTCCAAAAGTCCAACATTTCAAGCCACAGATGTGATCACTGTTGGACTCATTTTCAATTCCCTGGCATACCTGTATTCACATGCAGTTAAGAGTTTTACATGTAAGGGAATACTTCAGTTGCTTTACACATTGATGAGGAATAAGTTTCCTATGACTTAAACCTATGAACAAGGAATTAATAGGTTTTTACACTCAGAAACCCATGCACAAGTATAATTCAAAGCTGAGTTCAAAGCCCTGGTCCAGTATCTCAGCTGTGAGAGACAAGAGGCGAGCTGATTAGAGGTAATTAACAGGTTATTTTGGCTCCATTATACGACCAAGGGGTGTTGTTGCAACTACCAAGCACATGGTTATCTCATAGGTTACTCAAGGCAGGGTGTTATCCCAGCCTCCTGCCAGGTAAATTCCACAGCAAAGTGGTGAAGATGGCCAAGAGCCTGTCACCTACAGAACAGCAGATGCAGCTTTATAGTGTTTGTATTACAAGAACTTTCATCATCTTCCAGTCAGCACTGGCTTCCTTTCAATTTCTACAGGTTCAGGTCTTAACTCTTTCAAGCTGTAGCAACCCAGTATAACCTGTTATACCAAATAAAGGCAGGGTATTGTTAGGTAAAATGTCATTGCAACTCAGAGCAGGAGATACAATTAATCCTTGCAGAAAAAGGTCAAGTATGAATCACCAAATGCTGTAGAGTTTTAGTGGATATTTTCCAACCCTCTTATTTCACATGAAACAGCAGCCATTTATTTTATTGTACATAATACTTCTTCCTTAAATAAAAGTAACAGTTGATGATAAAGGGGCTTTATTTAGACTGTCATAATGTCTGCTGGTTATATTTTATAATTTACAAAACAAACAGGAAATTTTCAGCTCACGATTGTGTAGACCAGCCTAATATCTGACAAGAGCAGAAGACTGTATTACCGTCTTCTTTCTATCCCAGCCTCATGAATGCTTTTGGCTTGTTTACCTAATTAATTAATTAATTAATTTTAGCATTGTGTCTGGTCTTGTCCCTGTGGAAGCTTGTTTGACAGCATTTTGACTCCAACTAACAAGAACCCTTTCCTTTAAGGTAGTGTGCTAATATCAGATAGGGAAGAAAAGTATTATGTCACAAATTTGTGATTGCTTTAATAATTGCTTTTCAAGTTTTTCCACAGGTTCTGTTTCTAAAATATTTCATTTAAAATATATCACTTAAAGATGAATAAAAAAATTAGGTGATGTTTTTGCAAACAGTGTGATACAAAGAATTTACTAATTCTGAGAATTTACTTCCCCTTATCACGATGGTCAATGATGGAAAAGTTTTGTTGTCACAAACCAACTTCTAGTCGAGAATGAAAAGTAAGAAATTTGTGATTATAAGTACCAATATACATCCAACTCTGGCAAACTGAAATCCATCCTTTCTCTGTATGAAAAATTAATCAGTGGTTACAGCATTTTCTCTCATTAATATTTTCAATGTGCTTTGTGGAATATTTTCTGGAAACAAATACATATGCTGACAGTCATAAGAAAATTATTTCTATTAAGAGAAGACCCATTATTGGTGTAAGTGGTCCTTTCATGTGGATCATGAAAATTGAGGGCCTGATATCAATTTAGTTTTCAACAGGGAATTATGGGAGCCGTAGTCCTCAAGGGGAGCTTGGATACATCCAACTTCAGAGTGAACAGGGGGTTTGCTCAGGTAAGAGAAGTTGTTGGGAAGACAAAGGTTGTGTTTAAGGTTTTAGTGTTATGCTGTTAAATGTTTCCTCATCCTTATTTTTTGGGCTTCATATGAGACTAGAAAACAGTAGGCTGAATAAGTATTTCCAAGACTGGACCTCACCATACAAACTATAGTTGGGAAGTAAGCAACCCTTTTGTTATACAGTAGGCTAAGGCAGAGAAGAAAGTGTGTAGGGCCCCATACAGTGTGTTATGTTATTGTAGAGATTTCTGTGAGTAGGGAATACACTACTTGGTGAAGTGGTAATGACCTATTTAGTCCTAGCAAGTAGCTCCTGCACCAGGTGTGAATGCTGTAGACTGAGAAGGGCTAATTGCCTGTTTCTGTTTTGGCATTTGTTTCCAATTGCTTTTAGGTGAAAGGTGAAGCAGAAAGATAAAAAAAAAAACCAAACAAAAACCCAAACCAACCAGGAAACAAACTGAGGCACTAAGTCAGATGTAACACACCACATCCTCATCTAACCTAATACCTGATCAGGTAAGTGTGTAACAATCATTTTTATATTTGTCCTAGGAACCCAAATATTTCTTCTTTGAAAGCTGAAATTCAAATTATGAATACTTGGAAGTACTTATAGAATGTTGTTTATATTTGTAGCACTTGATGCTTTACATAAAACATTCCAACAAGTTTCTAGAAGTTGTGAATGGCTAATGATGAAAAAGGGGTACAGCTGAAAAAAGAAAAACAAACTTACTGCTGTGACTAGTTCACCTAGCTCAAAGGGTAAAAGCTTCCCCTGTGCAGGGAACCAGAGTGAGACCTATACACCACTTAATTAACACTTAAACCCACAAAATATGGCCCTCAGCACTGCAGTGATTTTCTCTGAGGACACAAACATAGAGAATAAGCTTCAAACTTGCAGGCTATTGCCATTACGTTGGCAGTCTCATACATCATTGTAACTTTCATGCCTGTACCCAATGGCTTTACAATTTTGTAGTGCAGTGTAAGCTGAAAATGTTCAAAATTGTACCAGTCAGCTGGTGAGAATTCAAATAATGTACAAGAGTTGAAAGTGAATGAGCAGCTAAAACATAAGGTGTCACTTATAATCAAATCACTGTGTTGCAATCTGAGTCTGAGTATAATTATTTTTAGTGTGTATGTGGTAAACCCCAAATCAGATTGGGAATGTAGCGATTTCTGGGATGAGTAGAAAAGCAGAAAGCACTATAAATGAGAATACAAAACCCAGAACTTCTTTCTCCCAAATACATTATAAATATGAGACAGAATATGTGTGTGGAGTATGGGAGAGAATGACAAAGAAAATATCGAAATTTTCAAAAAGACTCTGCAAACACGGACATTTAACACCCTGACATTCAAGTCTTTATAAACAAGATTAATGGTCCAGTTTATACAGTTCTCAAGGATGTCTACTGAGGTGAGGTAACTTTTAGAAAACTTACCCATCTACTCAGGTTATTTTTTTTCCCCACTGCTTTTATCTGCAACACAAGCAACGTTATTTTTTCTTGTTATAAAAGGAATTATCATCAGAGTCACATGATCTGAGCAATAATGTATGTCTGATTATCTCACTATGCCTTAAACAAAATTTCCTATTTCAGATTGCCTTTCACCTACAGGTGAAAGACAATCAAACATCTTACAGTATTTCTTTCTGATGTCGCAGTATTTCATCTTTGATTTGATGATATTTATACAGCTCCTTAGACTACTGCAAACTGAAGGAAAGATATGCGAGGTCATCATCTTTTTACAAAAAGGAACCATCCTTCCTGGTCAATTTCAGAGAAACAGCACTGGGTAAAGAAATTATTTTCTTCCAATTCAGAATTTCATAGCAACAAAGTAACATACTAATATTTTATTCTTTAGAGACCACTTTCCAGAACAAATGGATTTGCTAATCACCACTAATTTGTACATGTATTAGGGAGAGAACTACAGTGATCATGATGATGTTACTGTATGCTAAAAAAGAGTTAGATAATTCAAAAGTTTTTCTTGAAGTCACAGGTTTAAGCCTGAATTTGATTGCCAATGAATCCTGCAGTGTGATACACACACTGTGGCCAATACTGACTGAGCTGGGAATGAGCATGCATTCTGCACAGCTGTCTAGCAGGCAGTGAATATCACAGAAGCATGGTGCCAAACAGCAGTCTCGTACTTTCCATAGAATAATAGAAAAAATTAGTTTGGAGTACACCTCCTGAGGCCTCTAGTCCCACCTCATTCTCAAAGCCCTAACTTTGACAATATTTGACAATATTGCGCACATCTTTGTATAAGTAGATTCTGAAAGTACCCAAGGATGGAAATTCCATAGCCCCTCTGTGAATCTAACCATCTACACATCCTTTTAGTCCCTTTTTTTCTGAAAAATTATGATGTTTGTCTGTGAAAAGTAACAAGCCTGAACCATGCTGGAGAAGGAAAAGGATTATTTGTTTACCCCGGAAAAGAGAAAGGTAACAGAGAACTTAGTGGCGCTCTTCAAAAAACCTGAAGGGGCATAATAACAAAAGACAGCATCAGACTCTTCCCAAAAGCACCCAGGGAAAGTGCAAGAGCCAATGGCAACTCTGAATGGACGTAAGGAAAGAATCTTCACAACAGAAATGGCTAAGACCCTGGAGTGGATGCTGGCATAAAGCAATATGCTAAGCTGAAGTCCATGACAGCATCACCGACTTAAGCTATGGGATGACTTCAGTATTTAGCACATTTCTCTTTAAGCTGGATGTAAAAAAAACACAAAAAACACACACAAAAAAAAAAAAAAAACCAGCACAACAAACCACCAAAACCACCCCACCATTCCAGGATCAGCTGGCTATATCAGAATGTTTTTATCCAGGTATTTAAAAAGCACACTAAGAACCAATTCACTAAGATATTGAAGACTGCCATCTCAAATAAATGTGGGGAGAGGTACTAAAAGATTCTGAAAAATATCTTGAGATCTGGTCTCCTGCTGGTACAAGTTCTAAATAAGTCCAAAATTCATAGTGGCTTCGTTTCCCCTATGAATCTGGAATGTCCTTCTGTGAAAACCAGTGTATGAGGGAAGAACTGTATATGGAGGTAGGATACTGACCTTGGATTCATTTCTGGGAATATCTACTTAGGTGTAGCTTAAATGGGTTCAGGTTTATCAGAAAGTGTTATTCTGTCTCATCAGGGGATCAGAGTATTATTCTTTTGCTCTTTCACAGTAAGGCATTAGAATCAAAACCACAAAATGTGAAGACTGGAAATAAAACATCTAGTCCCCTGTAAGATTAATTCCTCTTGAGAGTTAAGAAAAAAGGACTTTCTGATCTTGTTTTGTAAAAATATGCAATAAGCTTAAGCAAGTTATATGATACTATAAATAACTTGAATTTTTGAGTAGGAATTGTCAATGTAATACATGGATCAATAAAGAGGATTTATATAGTTCCCAAGCAGATACTTCAGAACAATGGTCAATTTCTCATTACCCTTTACTCTGTGCCTGTCTTCTTTTATGTGCTATTCTCTCAAAAAATATTCCTGACTTATGTCTGTGAGCTTTGCCGATGATGTTCCTGGGGAATGTGTTGCACGCCAAACTTCTCATTTGATGTGGGGTGAACAGAAACAAAACATCAACTCTTCTGCCAAGTGTCTTTTTTTTTTTTTTCCTACCTCCCTCTCTGTTTTCTGACATGGAAATAGATGTATTTTACTAACGGTGAATACCATTTAGTCAGTTATCTTTTTAATTATAACCCCCTTTGGAATGGATTAATTGGATTAATTGTATGTTGATCACATTTTGAGGTATGTTTGAATTCTGGGTAGTCAGTGATTTTTCTTAAATCATAACTTCATTCATTTAAATGGGTGTGTTATGTGCCAAAAGAGCGTCCCTTTCAGAAACTGGTACTGTGCTTATGGTTATCCGGATGAAAAGAACAGAAGACAGACTTCTTTTAAATTGCAGATTCTCTGAAAAAAAAAATACTAAAATGTGACATTCAAGCTAGATAATTTCTGAAGTCTATCTCATCAGTAAAGAAAGAATATGAACAATTTGCTCTTGTATTGCCTGAGGTTAGTGGAAAGGTAGAAAAGAAGGAAAAAAGGAGCGAATGATACTGGACTGGGGAGAGACAGAATCATAATGGAGGTTAAAAACAAATCCCTGTTATTCACAGGAGGTTCCCGAAGAATTAGCCTAGTTATTTGCCTCCACAGAAGACCAGAGAAAGAACACATTTATAGTTTAATTAACAGCCAGGCTTCAGAGCCTCTAGGATTTCCAGACACAAAGAATTTTTTCTTGAGAGACTGATGCCATCAAGAGTCTAAGAGAATTGACGGGGAGGTATATACCTCTGTCTGTTTGATGTATGTTATTAGTTTCCATTACTGTAGTAGCTGAATGCTTCACTTAACAGTTACCCACGCAACACCTCTACGCTGTAACAATGTGCTATTAACCACCATAAAAAACCTGAGACGCTAAAGCATTTGTGTAGGACCACACAGAAAACGTAATATGACAGGAACCTTAACCTAAAACCTATGCGTGTCCTGTAAGACCAGGTTAACCTTCTTTGCTGTTTCTACTGAGGCAGACTATACAGTAGCTTGCACAAGTTAACAGAATACATTATAACTGATGGAAGTGTAATAGGAAATAACAGATTTCACGTTTCTGTTGTTTGATTACAATATCTTCTTTTAACATAGTTGTGGTGGTGTTCAGCTTCTACTGAAGTGAACAAGAACCTTCCACTGAGTCTACACTCAGTGTGACCAACTGATTAATGACTTTTAAGCATTTAGATGAGTGAGCTCCCTCATTCTTCGGTAATGTTTTTAAATCAACAAATCTAGAATTTCTTACTCGGTTCAAAATCTTGTGGGTTTTTTTGGTCTGTAAATTAGTAAATTGCATGTCTCTGCGCTCCCGTGAGGTACCTGTGAGTGGAATTGAAATACTATGTGGGAAAGGCATTTCTGAGTAGTCCAAATAGGGATGATAGTCTTGAGCGATGAAAAAATTACTCCGGTCTGCTTTTTATACCAAGGGGATGCTTTGGATAATCATTCAAAAAGCTTTTGAAATGAACCTTCAAAAATTTTAGAATCATCCCTCCCTCATAAAAGGCCTTTTCTGTATCACATCAGTGAGATGAAATAAAGATGAAGGTTGCTCTGTTTAAAATAATTTCTTTCTGACATTAGTTTGAATTTGGCTTTTATTCACTCTACAGCAATCTCAGTGGAGATCATGTGGCACAGGCTGCTGTTCCCATGCTCAGAAATTTTACATTTCAATGATATGTTTGTATTTCTAGATCTAAGCAGATAGAGATAAGTAGTGATTTGAGCATGCCCCGAATCCAGAATGTGCTGTCTGCAAGCTAGGGAATACATGTGCTTATTATGGGTTAGTTGATTGTGTTCCTGAGGGAGCTGAGACTAGTGGAGAGGATTCTAAATGTCAGTGATGTTTAGCTTAGCCCTGCACTGCGTGCACTGTGAGCGTGGTGTATCCTTGGGTAGTTTGGCCCTGCTGAGCATATGTGCTGAAGCTGACTGGCAAACATGGCAAGGCACTAGGCTGCTGAATGAGTGGCTTTGGCATGTGGAGATCTTGGTCAAATGGCCACTATCATCTGTTCTCAGATGGGTTGCAAGGAGGAAATACAGGGATCTTATCTTGGGGAAAAATGGAAAGGTATGTCTTGTCAAAGGAAGTAACACATTATCTGTGTAACTGGAAGTATATTTGCAGATTTTTCATTCAAATCCTTGAAATGCAACATGCTTGACAACTCTCTTACTCTCCCTTTTTATTACAACATAACATGTCAGGCTGTCAACTAAAAAACAGGGTGGCTTCCTAGACAGGTGAGCTTCTTTATAACAGTTAAGATCCAGAAGGCTTTAGCTAACAAATCAGTGACATTCCAGAAATCATCCTTCCAGATTCCTAACCATTTCTTACACCAATGTGAATCTGCAGTATGTTCCGTGAAGTTGTAATCCAGAGTCAGCTGAGCCCGTGAAAAGAATCAACATCACTGGGTTTGCCCCTAATATCCTGCTTCTTGATTTCTACTAGGGTAATCATGCCCACATTGATCGTAGGTAACATCTCTAAAACAATCCTCGTTGGCAATTTTGCTTTCATCTTGTTTGCTATTTTATTTGTCCCATATGATAGGAGATCCTAGGCATTTCTTCCTCCAGTATTTTAAGGAAAAACAGCAGGCCTGAAGAGAATGTCTGCAAATTACTTCTGTTTTGGTTTTTATAATGATTATGGAACTAGCGTTATCTCATCCTTTTATCTATAAAAGAGCCACATACTTTAAAGGTATGACATTTCCCCTCACATTTATGCATTGTTTGTTATCTAAATATTTCCTTCTCCCTGTTCTCTGTGTTTTGGAAATAACAAAAGTTATCAATCACCTGGAACTGTGCTGATGTTTCCATGGCAGTTTAGTAATTAGGTGTGTTCACCAGGGGCTCCGATTAGTCCAGTAAAACCCTTTGTGCAATTCTTTCAGACAGAGTATTACCCTGCATTGCCAGACTATGAATACAGTAAAATTATTCTAGCCACAGACACCTATTTTCTCATTGATACACAATAGTTGAGCCGTAAATGCCTTTATTGTGTTCTCTTAGTTTTCTCAGTATTCAACTCTGATCTAGAGATCCAGGCTCTGATCTGAGAATGATCATGCACTCCACAGCAGGGAACAAGCAGTGTGTACTCTCACAAGTGCTAGCAACTGGAAAGCTTTTGCTCCCAAATGACCACGGCCAGTATGATTTACCTGGTAGACATCCTCCTGCCTGAAGAATGCAATGAACAGCTCTGTGAACAGTTTTGCACAGCTTTGTTGCACTTCAGCATCTAAAACTGCCCTATCTCGTAAGCCTCATTCCTACAGTTGTGATTTGAGTGAAATTTCTATTGTACTTCTGTTTATATGCTCCTGTCTACAAGTACTGCCACAGGAAATTGCTAAGGTGCAACACTTGCTAGGATGGGGCCCGTATGATTAAGACATGGGAGCATCTTCAGATACCCATTGGACAGAGAACTTAACGGTGAATTAGTTTCTATTTCGGAGAATAAAAGAAAACTCTGATGACTTGGAATTTCATGTAAATTCTTGGTACTGTAACAAACCATAAGGCCAGTATGTTGTAATAATCCAGTGTTCGATTCTTTCTCATTGCACCTTGCCATCTCTCATATCTATTAAACAATTAGTTCTACACAGCAAGTTGCTGATTTGTCTAGGTTCTCCAGTAATATTAAACAATTCTTGTCTTATAGAGATTTCAATTGCTCTTTATTGAAGTTATTTAAGTTTTGTTGCAGGCTCTTTGTTAAATCCTAAGTCTCTGCCATAAATATAATGCATAGAATGATGTGGTTTCCTAGACAGTGTACACAAACATACCATACATTGTTTCCTGTACTAGCAAAATGCAATCATCCGTGGTCATCACGCCCAAACACATACACAGATACTTCAGTGGCGAGTGAATGAGAAGTGGCATGTATACACAATCTTTGCAAAAGCAGAGGCATAGAAACTACTATGAGAGGTTCATTAAAATTCACATAAGAAATTTCAGAAACTTGTTCAAATTTGAAGGGCTTTAGCCTTTTGTTAGAAAACAAAGCTTCTTGGAAGTTAAATGGCAGTGAGGAAAAGTGGCAAATTTTAATCCTTTGTGAAAACCTGTATATTTCCCTGCAATGTTTTCACCTGCTTCCCAAAAGTCTGCAAAACTTTGTATCCATGTTTCTACAGCAGTGAAAGTGTCAACCATGACAAATTCTAACGAAATAAAAAATATTCAATTCCTTTTTCAACAGGTTTATTCTGCGAAATACAAGTTGTGTACCACTTAACTTCCTCAACTCCTTGTCATCTGTTCCTTTTATTTTTTGTTGCCTTAAAGGATTAAATAAGGAAGTTTTTAATTTATTGAGGAGAAGGAAAAAGAGTGTGGATTTTACATCTTGCATCAGCAAAGTAATTGTATGCAAAGCTGGATATATCAGGTGGTAACGTGAAATGTTGCTTGCATGATGGGGACTGTCACTTAGCTTCAGCTTTGTTGTATGGAATGTATGGACATCTTTCTTGTATGGGTGTTGGCTGTTAAAAACATTGCAGTGCAGCTTTTGCTTATACAAAGCCCATGATGTAGTTTTTGGATTGTGGCTTTCTTTAGTGACCGAGATGAGGAGCAAAAATTTAGCCTTTTTAGTAGAAAATGCCAATGGATGCTCCAGTGGTAGCTAGCTAATCATAAGCAGCAGCCTTCAGATAAGGAACTATCTCTAAGGAACTAAACAGAAGGACAATGAGTGATCTTGGTTGTGCATGACACCAGGAAGCTAAGAAGCAAACTGACAACAGGGTCTGGGAATTAGATTTAATATAATAGCCTTATGACAATTGAAGGCATCTCTACAGATTTTCTAAACAAAATGCCAATGTGGAAAATGTACCAGTGGAAATCAGCAGCTCTGCTACTGATCAACAGACAAAAAATAGAGTCATTCTAGATGGGTAATCTCTAAACACTATAATTGTATACAGAAATCCAGCAAATCCTGAAACATCTGTAATTAGAATTACTGTTGCGGTGCTTTATCACTTTTTGTGTGGCTGTTTGTTGCTGAACATTTAATTTCTTTGGGGATTTTTTTATATCACAAAACTTATCTCTTCTTTGATTTCTTTGAAGAAGTCTCCATTTCATTAAACTTAAAAATATTAGGGTCTATAATGGGGGTCTATTCCTCAACAGCTTCCCTACATTGGAAAGTAGCGTTTGAATCTGTGCTGCGGTGGCACAAGTCTGTGCTGCAGGCTAAAAAGAACATGGATCTTATGGGAAAGTAAAACCAGATGATGCTTTAGTAAATGCCCTGATATAGACTGAAAACTAAATTCTAAAATACTAGGTTGATGTCTGTAGAGTAGCACTGCTTAGATAGCAATAGTAGCATTGTCTGTAGATGAAATTGCTTAACCGTGGGTCATTAAGCAGAAAATGACTCATTCTTGCTTACACCGCTTGTCTGATGCTGCAGGATTCCAAAATAAAAAGAAACCTAAAGATATTTTAATATTTCATTATTTTTTAATTGGGAACTCAAGGGTATAACAAGGTCTTTTCTGAAAACTCGTAATCCTCGCTTTTTCTTCTGTACAGCAAGCAACCTTTGCTTTTTCTTCTCATCAATTACTACTACCTCTCAACCTGTCCCCCCTTCTAAGAATAGAGGAAAATATGATGGAACATGAAGCCCTCATAAAGAGCTGAGCTGATACTCAAAGATAACCAATGCCAAGCAGAATAAAAATATGGTCATCACTCTTTATTCAGAGGGAACAGATGCTCAACCCACATCATTGCCATGGAGACCCTGGAATTCCTGAATACCCTGTTGTTTGAACCTTTAGAGATGTAAATGGGACATGCAGAGCACATAGCTTTTATTCAGTTTTGAATATGCATAAATATAAAAATGAGGTATCATCTACCTACGTACAGCCTATAATTTTCTTCAGATTGATTTGTGAGTATTAGTGCTAATTTTAGTCTTTTTCTTAGTATACGTTACATTTACTATGAACTAAATGGCAGAGATTTTTTAAAGTACCTTGAATTTTCAAATGTGTATGCAGAAGCTGGATTAGTGCACTGTGTGTACAATCTTGTGTACTTCTGACAAGTGGCCTATGACTTAGAGCTATGATGTATCTAATGTTTTCGTAAGAATATATAAATACCAATAATATTTCTTACGGAGGTACTTTCCTTAGTAGGTATCAGATATTTACAAAGCTACTGGGATACCTGTCAATATATTTGATGTATCTGAGGTATTATTACAGATCTGCTCATGTGTGTCTTGATCAGATCACTGGTTATGCAATCACCACGATTATCCCAAATTAATGTGTTGAAAATTATAATGTATTGCACACATCATTTACGTTATTTATCTTCCTGGATTAACTCAGATGAGTAATGCATGTTCTCTCCTGTATTTGTTAAATATTTCACTTTTGAATACACTGTTAGACTTTAGCCAAGTAATTCATGATTCAAGATGTACTTTGACACAAAAGCTCCTTATACGTAAATAGTAACTAAATAACAAATTCCAGACTTCTCCAAGTAGTTACTGTGTAATGACACATTACCACATGTCTAGAATTTTTGACAACTCCTATCACTAATCTCAGTCAATGAGGGATCTTGATCTTGTCCCAAGAGCAAACTTTCTTTGTATTCTTATTTGAGTCTTTGCAACTCCACTTGTTGAGTTGTGTGTAGTTCAAATCAAGCAAGCAACGCTGGAGATGATGTACAGCTGGTAGATGCTAAACAACGTTGGACTAATTTAGAGATTTTTGCATGAGGTTCACTCAGAGTGCAGAGAAAAAATGGAGTATGAGTCCACCCACTATGGCAGATATTGAGAAAGTATGAGGTAAATGGCAGCCTTGTACTTAATTCTGTGGGTTTTTTCAGGCTACTGGGTACATAGAATGTGTTAAGCAAGTCTAAAGATTTTTATTGTATTAACTGTTTTTAAGTTAGGGCTGTTTTCCATATTATTTGTCTTCTAGTGCATTAAGTTTAAATCATGCCTAGGATTCTTCTATCTATTCAATATTAAAAATGCAGGCAACAACAAAATTTTCTAATATATAAAAAGCAAAACCTTAATAATACCACTTCCTTACCCCACTCACCTCACTTTGAGATGAGCTTTGGATTTGAACCTGGTTTTAATGAAAAACAAAACTGAATGTTCAAGTTCAGAACATGTTCACTTTTGATACTGTACTTGTTCACTAGATACTCTTCAGTGTATTCATTCCTTCCTGCAGTCCATTTGAGAGCCACATGTTCATCAGCTGTGACTGCCTTAGTAACATTTCAGTCCAAGTTAACATTTTTTTTTCTCAAAGATAAAACAATAGCACAGTTTTTCTACTAATGCAATATTTTTGTTTAATTTCTCATCGCATTATGCCTGAATGTCAGTTTTCAGTTAGATGAAATGAAAATTATATCCTTAAGCAAACAATGGGGGATTTTGCCAGTATGACCTTTAGGGTCAATGATCTCATTAGCAGTCAGCTTTTACAACTGCATGTTATTTATAGGAGAGGGATTTACAAGCTGTTAAACTAAACAACAAATTAAATTGTCCATGAGCCATCGTCATCCGATACAGAAATTCCCCTTGGGTGACAAGCTGCTGCTTTTTCAATGGGAAGTTTTGGGAAAAATTAATACACTTTATTTTTTGCCAGCATAACCTTTATAGGGAACAGTCCCTTTTTTATTATGACGGAAAACTGTGCCATCAGTGTAAACAGCTCCAGATGCACAGTGAAATTCAGCAGTCACAATCCACAAGCCTAATTTTAATGAATGCTCACAGGCATCTCTCTCATCTGCTAATTGTTTTCAATCAAATTTAAAATACCACAAATAGAGAGTAGCGCAGTAGTGCATTTACAGTCTCCATTAACTAATGTCTTTTATTAAATATATTTAAAAAGCAATAATCTGAGAAGAGAGCTTTAGGACATGTTTCCATCTCTGCATTTTGAAATAATAGTCTTGTTTCAAATAGCCTGTCAGCCTGAACATGATGTGATGTAATAAAGAAATACATTGTGACATCATATGATCATTGTTCTTAAAGTAGACCAGATTTATAGTATGCCTAATGATGCTGTTTCACACTGACTAACTTAAGTGTACAAGGACTCTAGTGACTATCACAGGGACTCTGTTTTGCTCTTTCTGTGCTAATCTTTTCAAGTATTTCAGTCTTAAGTAATAGTCTTCTCATACAAAGACTATTATCTGTTCTGTTTTGATTCAAATTGCTTATTGCTTTCAGAAGTCTGTCATTGCTCCATTGTGTGTTTCAGCTTACCTCGTTTCTGTGCATTCTTTTTTAATACTGTCCTTACAAAACAGTCCAGTCCCAATTTATCATTTTTTCCTTGTTCCAACACCTCATTTTTGCCTGAGAAACATTTGTATCAAAACCAATCAAATACAAGCTTCTTCTGCTACTCACTGTTCTTTGTGCTTGCTCTGGCCTCTCTTTGCAGTGCATATGGATAGGCAGAGAAATAGAAAACTGCTTTCAGGACTTCTGAACTCTTTATAGTCAACTGTTTCTGCAAAAGAAACAGAACTGAGTGTCAGATGCTTACTTAAACAAAATACTAAAAAAAAAACAACCACGAAGCCCCACAAACTTTTTCACAATTTAGCCGATATTGCTAGATACTGGTGGGTTGAAAAGAACAAATCATGGTACTCTAAGTTCAAGTAACAATGCTTACTTTCCAAAAGAACCAAATGTAATTTGTGAAATCAGCATTAGAAGTCTCTGCGCCGTAGTCCAATCAAGTTGGCAAACTTCAGATAACTTACTCCTTTATGACCTTAATCAATGCCAGACTAATTTAACAAATCCAATAAAAGTCAGTGATTTTTGAGAAGTCTGGTGACTCTGTAACTAATAGCACTACCAACATCAGGCCTACATGCTGACCTTATGCTTAAATTCATAGTAAACATACAAAAAATGCCCCGAAGGACATGCAACGTTACATAAAACTATTCTAATTTATCACACAGCATGTATGTAAGCCCACTTATTTGCAGCGAGAGCTTTTGTCAGGGGAGTGGTTCCACAAAGGTTATGACTATTTCTCTGGGCTTCCATGAAAAGGTGAATCTAAGTTCAGACTGGAAAGAAGTCAAGGAGGACACTGAGTTTTCACCGCAAGATGGGTATGATCTGTGCCCACCTTCTGACGTATTTAGCATGGACTACACAATCTCTAAAATTACCATGTTCCCAATCATGTGTTCAGGACTGTTTCTCATGCAACGGGTGGGAGGTCTAGTTCTTTAATACAGTGACAGGCAAGAGAAAATGCTGGAGATAGAATAGGGCCCCTAAGATCTACAGAAGCAAAACACCATTTTGCTGAGGGCAAAAGATTATGCAAGGACCTGTGTCCTATACTGTGGGATTTAATTCTGGATAGCACTCAAATTGATTGAATTGAACAAGCTGTTACATAGTTAAATCTCAAAATTAGCTTTTAATTTTCTTTTTTTCTCTCACATGTCAGAAAAACGTTGTCTAAATCCAGCAGTGAGAGTTCACGTTAAAGGAGGAACTACATTTAGTGACAGTTGGGAACTTTTCAAAAACAATAGAAAATAGCACAATATGAATCACTGCTTTAAACCTGTGACAACGTCTTAGGAGGACGTACCTCACGTTCTAGAGTGATAGTATTTTGTACACAATGCTAGGCTCCAGAATTTACATGTAAATGAAATAGACTTTTGCTAGATATTGGGCATAAGCTACTGACATCACTCTGTTCCAGGTGATTAATTCAAGTCACTCACAATCACTTGAGTGGCATCCAGTTTTTACTTCTGTTATGACTGTCGAGCCAACAGTACTATGAGCTGGTACATATTTTGTTGCATGCGTCATCAGCAAAATTGCAGCTGGATCTCACTGTAGAACTTTTATTAGAAAGATGATGTATGAAGCAGAAGGAACACAGCTTGACTTTCAGATTCCAGACTGAGTTTGCTGCTCTAGCAGTTGGAGAAGTGGGGGAAAGGCTTTTGACATGCAAATTTTGTATCATTTTGGTACAATGGCAAATGATGGATGATAAACACCATCTCCCATTATATACACTTTACACTTTGCAGACAGAACCACACTTTGATATGCGCAACCAGGAGAAAAGGAGTCAAAGGGGGACTATGATAGGGGCAAAAATGTCTACAAATAATTGAGCGGCAAGAATCCCTGTGGTGTTACTGAGAGTGGCTGAAAATGGAATAATAAGGAGCAATAGTGTGAAATTACTGCATAAAAGAAAACACTTAAATCGGACATTAGGGAAAAAACTGTTAACAATGAGAAAAATTAGGCAATGGAAATATGTATTTGTAGATATTTAAAACATCATATGAAGCATTCAGAAGTGTGACTTCACTTGACAAGTAGTTATAAAAATTGCAGTTTCTTTACCCATTTTATAACTTGTTTAGTCACGTTTACTGGATTTTAGTGACAACAACTTGGTTATATACCATGGTGTTCTTGTCATGGGCACTGACAAGCAACAAAGTGAGAAAGTAAGATGAGGTTTACTGGGCTTCAGTTATAATCAAACAAATTTTTGTTCTTTAGAATAAGTTGACGGTATCTTTCAGATCCCTGAGGAAGACCTTGATCTTAGGACTAATTTTTCAGTAACAGAAGCATGTCACAACTTAAAATGCAAAATTCAGCCATATGGCTACGCTAAGCAGATGCGTAGCTTTTTAAAAGTGTGCAGCAGTCATACCAAGAGTTGGTGTAAGAATGTAAGAGAACCAAGGTCTGCTGGGAGAACTAGTATATTTAATTAAACTACTGATACTGCTATTGAGACTCTTTTTATAATTCAGCACGGTAGTAACCTTTAGATCTCAGTCTCATTTTGCAGATCGCAGTGAAAAATGGAATGAATTCCAAAGTTTGGAGTACTACAAATGTGCTGAAAGGTACAAAAAAATGGTAACAGTCAACACCAATTCATTTCTGCAAGAAACAATGAAGTTTGTATTCAGAAATTCTTTTGTGTGATGAACCGTAAGCATACTTTTTTTTAATGAAAACATCCTGTGGTATGGGGAAAAACTCAGTTGTATTGCTAATTTTTCATATGGGTAAGTATGGATGTTTGATTTTAGTTCTGAATGTTTTTTTGGTTTTGTGTTTTAGTCTTTGGTTGCTGTAGAAACAGTTTGTTTCACATTTCGAAAGAGTAATGGCAAATTAAAGATAGATGGCAAGCTTTCTTCATATTGGCCATAGGACAAAAGCCACCTGTAAGGCCTTCTCCTGGTAAAAGTGCATCTCAAGATGCAAACATGAAGCAAGTCCTTAAACCAGGTGTATTTTGCAAAGGATTACATGTGACTTTCTGCAGTAGTAAGTCCAGCAACATGAGGGAGAAAATAATCTAGGCTGTATTCTTGTGTCCTGAGTATTTGCCAGCAACAATATTCTTATACAAAATGGGAAGATATCTTCCAGAATTGAGCAGGTCAGTCTTCTGCTTATTAGTGAGAATGTATTAGTCATTACATCAAAATCTATCAGGAAGCACTACCTAATTTCTTCTCATTATTTCTGAGTCTTTCTTTTGATTTCATTCTTTAGTAAGGAAGATTTCTGTTGTCTGGAAATTCACAGTATTTTAGCATTTGTAGTCTGCTGAGACTCCTGTCCATCCCTAATTTGTGTTAGATTCTATTATGAGCAGTCAATACTTGACGCTTACTCATGAACCACAAGAAATCCATTATATGTGGAGCACTATAGCCTTTAATGTTGTAGCATATTGCATGTATTTAGCTTAGACTATTTTATTAGCTTAGTTTATTTTAAGATAGATCAATACCACCTGGTGAATTTGGTACTGCTTCCAAGACATTCACTAGCATTGTGGATAAGAAAAAGAGCACGCAATCACAATGCATATTCTTTTGTATCACTTGAGATTAATTCCAGTTAAAGCAGCTTATGTACACTTTAAGAAATGGAATGTTAAAAGCATTTTATGAGGATTCAAGGGCAGAATTACTGACATCCTCAACTGATTCTTAAAGACCAATTTTATCTACTATAAACTTGTCAAGGTTTTTTAACTTTCTTTTTAGGTCATCACTTTGTGTTTGTTCGCTAGCACAGCAGATGAACTCCATAGCTAGCCACTTTTAAATCACAAACAAGCTCACTATTTCAGTTCACTGTGGAAAGTGTCTTGGTAAACACTGGGATTCATGGCTGTTCCATCCTGATGAGTCTTTACTGGATGTACTTATCCCTCAAGAATAAGGATCTGGCTGCCAGTCTGGAAAACTCTGGCTGTGTTCAGAGTCAGACAGGTGTTGGGGTATTTTTTTCCTCATTTCAAGCATTACTGCTGGTAATAAAGAGTCCCTTAAGCCCCCCGAGGCACCTCTGTATCCCCTGTTGTACAGCTGTAACTGACTGGAACCTACCAAACTGTTTCAATGAGGTACTGGCAGCAATACCCTTCAGTTAACTCTAAACTATTTTGGCTCTGCAAAAGTAACAGCAATACACTTTTGTCACTAATTAGATATGACTGGATACATATATAGATCAGATTTGTTGAGAAAGAAGGTGCCATTTTATCTTGTCACTTCCCAGAGCAGAGCAATGCTTTAAATAAGACCTGACAGAACACTGCTCTTTCTGGTGTCTGAGCGGACAACTTGATACATTACTGTGTAACATCACCATTTGTTTGCAGATCTTCAGCCCGTTTCCAGTCCAGGTGGCTTGTTTCCAAGTCATTTTGAATTGCTTTTGGAAGATTGTGTAAGACATTCTGTCCAATAGTTTATTACTATGGAGCTCTTGAGCCAGATCATCCTTTTAGAAGCTTTCCCCACCCTGTATTTTCCTGTATTCCTGTAATTTCAGGGGGAGCAACCCCAAAGTCAATTTACAAAATCTTTAGAGTTTTTCAAAAAGAGAGAATACTCTTGTGGCAGACAGGGGCTGTAGAGCGGCCATCCCCTTGTTTGTTGTCTTCTCCCTTGCTTGCACCTTCTAGAAATACCACATTACTTAATTATTTGTTACAGTCTTGTTCTATAAAACTGTCAAGAAGAATCAAAAATAATGAGGACAGTGAAATATACTGTGGAGAACCTGTTCTCTTTTTAAACCCACCCAGTTTTCAGATATTAGTGAGAGAAGATGTGTAAACTTATGGGGTTCAGATCTCAATTCTGGTTTTTTTGCCTGGAACTCTTTGTCAAGACTTTTTCTTTTTGCACCCCAGACTTTTCTTCCCTAAAATAATGATAATAAAAATTGACCTTTGTGAATTACTTGGAGATCTCTGACAAAAAAAACCATAGGTTGAAATGAGTATACCCCAAAAATCTCAAACAGACAGAAAATAGTACTGAAGGATTTGGGGAGGCCAGGAGGGGTGTGACATTTAACAGCATTCGTCTTGTGTAAGATGCACTAAAAGGTGCACACCAAGATTGTCCTTTTGGGGCTACGCTTATAATAGAGGTTCATTAATATTAAAATTAAAAAAAAAAAAAAAAGACAAAACAAAAGACCAAGAGAGCCCCATGTCTACGAGTAGATAAACTATGGATGTGTCAAGCACTGAGAACGTTGTGTGGTTTTTTTCAGTGCTTCAGCGGGTCACTGCTCAGTAAGATGACAATGTTTCTTGCAACGCTGAAAAAAGAAATAATAGACTAGATAATTTTTAGCTTTCTGTTTTTCTAAAAATGTAATGTCATAACTCTTCCATTTCCATGTTTTGTACTTCCTGTTATTTCTAAAAGAATGAGTCAGAGAAATGGAAACATTGCTGCTGTGAATAATTTAAAAGTGGTCTCAGAATAGCTAACCATTACTTCTGGTGATGCTGTGTGTGATGGTTACACAATGATAAGATTATCAAAAGAATTGTGGGAGACAGAAAAATGGAAAGGATGCATTAAGTCATGTAGTCATTTTTGCTCTTGCAGGACTATGCCTTACATTAGTTTTACTAATGGCTTGTCTGGCTACCTTTAAAAAGTTTGAGAAAATAGATTTCCAGTATTTCTTCAACATTTTCCTTACACCACCTGCTTCCACTAAAAGATTTTTTTTAATATTATGGTAATTATTTCATCCTATTATTTCTAGAGACTGCTCTTGCTGCTAAAGACTCTACAGGTTAAAACAATGATCATTCTCTTTCCCCTTCATAAAAGAGATGAAAATATACTTCATATATGTTGCATGACAACATAAATTTTCATTAAAATTACAGCATTTCATAAAAATGAGTAAACTTACTGAATAAATTTATTAATTTTTTTTTGCTTTCTTACCTATTCTGTCTTTCCTCCATCTTTCACAACAGTGAGGGTGAGCAGGATGCATAGCGTGGAGATTCGAGTTGTTTTCCAGCCAAACCATTTCTGGTTTTCTATGAAAGTAGAATGCACCATGCTGGTCCCAAATGTTCTCTAAGTAGCAAAAGGTTAACTTTTTATTTTTCTGCATCTTCAGTAATCCTCAACAAATTGCGTAGCCCAGATTCAGTACATGTTTCATACTAGGTCTGAAGATGGGACAGAATCCCATTTACTCCTTCATAGAAGGCTAACACCATATAAATCAATTAAAAATTAATTTACTCTAGTCTGGTTTCCAGTTTCACTGTTTGGTGAAAATAAACTTTGGTTTTGCCATAAATAAGCATGTGCTGAAGAACTGAAAAGATCAAATTTTATCAGGATGGGAGGATACCACTTTCCAGACTGTAATTTCACAATGTAACTACCACCTCAAAACTAAGCTTTCCTGTTTGCTTTTCTCCTGTTACCACTGTTTTCATAAAGAGATTTTAATCCTTAACTCAGACAAAAGGTCTGGAATTAAGAGATAGAAATGGCTCAGTCATACACACAAGCAGCAGGTAATTTTTTTCTGCGTTGCCTGCCAGAACAGAACAGTGAATATTTCCCATTTGGCATCACTTTATTTAGCTGATTCCATTGTAACTACACAATTACCTATCTATTAGTATTGCTTAAACCATGTTAAATTTCAGTCTACCTGTGAAACCGAGCCCTTTCTTAGGGCTCCACACTGAGACCTTTTCTATGGCTCTAAACCATTCAGTTACAGGCACGTAAATACAAAAGGACAGGCCAGAATGAACCCCCAGAGCTGTATGTTTGCAGAATGCTGGAAATCAGATTTCATGTTTGTCTGAAGGCTGAGGTAACTTGGAGGAGATGTCTACCTGCTGGTCCTCTGAGCACTGAGCAGCAGCCAAGTGGCCTGGCCATTTCCTCATTCTTGAGCTGTGCGTTGCCTGATCAAGCCTTACTTTGTAATACCTTCTGTACTGGCATATTTGACAAAAAGAATTCACTTAAGGTTTCAAATTTCTCTGGTTTAATAAATCCCATGTTTCCACCCAAATCTGCACTGATCTTTTGTCACCACTGTTGCTGTTCCAATAGAAAAAGCAGCTGGGCAGCCTCTCCGCTTCCTTTTTTCACAATCTATTGAGCTTATGTCTAATGGGCAAATATATAACTGGGACCAATGCCTTGGAAATCCCTTTAAGTTTCACTCAGAGGCCAAGTACTTACAATCCCCTCAACTGATCTGTACTTTAACCCTAACAACTGCTGATTTTGCTCTAGCTTCTCTATTTATCCTTCTCTCAACTTTTTTCCTTGCGGATTCGAGTAATAGTTCTAAGTCTTTAAGAGAATTGGACACTTGTCATTGCTGCTAGATCTTTCAGCAGGATGAAATCTACTTCAGGGAATGACAGAGTCACCGATCATTAAAGTTTTCTGACATTGTTCTCTACAAGAAACTACTCCAATTTAGTTTTGACTTCAGCAAGTTTCAATTACGTAAGTTAAAAGGTTTCCAGCTTGGATGTTTCTTTCTGATTTGGGGGATGAGAGAAGAGTGGGAGACAAGACAGGACAAAAGGTTTATCAAGCAACTCGTAAAGCAGGCTCCTGCTTTTGCCTGTGTTGATGTACAAAAGACAATCTTTTCCTTTGAAAGTGGTAACTTTCTTATATGGGCACTGGGTATTTTCTCTTTTCTTCCCCATGAGATAATATTGGGATCTTAACATTTGTATGAATTTTCCTTCAATTAAAAATTCTTTGCATCAAAAACCCCACAGAGAAAAGGTGAACACGCTCCATGGCAGCCGGGCACGTTCACCTTCCTCTAGCACCGTGCTTCCTCACAACGGGATCGCAGGCTGATACAGAAGGAAAATGGCGGAGGAACAAAGGCTGTCCCTGCTCCATACCCTGCTTCTCGGGGGGTAAGGGAGGCTTCCATCCTTCCATCCCTTACACGCCTACGGCCCCTTCCTTCCGCCCCCCCGCCCCTCGTTCCTCTGCCTCACCTGCGGGGATGCCGAGGAGCGGAAAAGGAGCGGGCGCGGCTACCTCTCCCCTCACGGCCGGTCAAGGCGGGAACATCGCCCGCTATCCCAGTGATGGCGGATGCCGGCGGGAGGCGTGGCCGGGGGTGAGACACGAGAAAGGAGGGGTCCGAATGCACCAATCGAAAAAGCCCGTGGCCCCCAGCCCGAGCGGGATCGGCTGAAAGCGGCGGGCGGGTGTGTCGCTGAGGCGAAGTCTGCCTAGCAACCCCGAATGTTCTGGAAGTTCTGAGGGAAGGGGAGTAGCTGGTGGCTGTATTTTTCTGTGCGGACACCGAACGCTCTGGTTTCTCCAGGGCCTTTGGTGTCCTGGTCCTCGACGCTAGTGTAACAGTGCTCAGTGTTTTGTTGGCTTTTTGTTTTCTCTGCCTGGTGTGTCCTGGAAGCTTTTTCTCTCTTAGAAACTGCGGAGTCGGCTGTGGCTTACCTCATGGGGTAAGGCTCTGTGGGGAGATGGCTGCTCTGAAGCTTGCCTTTAAAAAAACAGCGACAATGGCTGTTCTCATAGGTTTCTGTGGCGTGTCCGTGCCCTGTGGTTGCGTCTGTTACCTCCTTTTTTAAAATATCACTTGCACACTGGTGGTGATCTCCAGCTGGTGTTGGCGGGTGCCTGTGCTGCAGCTTTACCCCTGCCAGCTTGCTTGCTAATCCCTGTGGAAGTCACATAATGGTGGCACTGCGTTTCAGTCTCTTCCTGGGGCGGGAAAGGGGCTGGGGGGGATGCAAAGTTTGTTTATTCATTCCTAAGGTTGCCAAGCGCCTCATTGCATGGTCACCAAGGTTGGTTGTAGGTTGGTTTCCTGAAGAAATGAGGTTTAGCCGTTTGTCCTCTTTGGTTCTAACAGTGTGATTGAATGCATGGCAGAAATGTTTCCTCAAACTGAATTTTTTGTTTGTTTGTTTTTTGCACCTTACCAGACTAAAGAGAGAGGTTTTTTCCAGGTGATTTTTGCATTTTACCAGACTAAAGGAAATTTAACTCACACACATCAGTGCAGGCACTATTTGTTTCTATGCATGCAGATACACTAAGGAGCATGTAGCTGCCTTTAATTTCTGTGTTTTTTCTGACCATTGTTTGACCTTTCATTTCAGCAAACTTTTTGTATTGGCTCCAAGACATGCAAAGTGTATGGATGGGTAGAAAGCAATAAGCCATGTTCAGGGGGTGCAATCCCTATTGCACAGCGTGCTGGATAGCACAGGATCACTTCTCAGCTCTGTACTGGACTTCACATCTGCCTCTACTGAATTTGTGTTTATGGGTGGATTTAATGCAGGATGAAGTAGAGCTGAATGGCTTGCAGAGGCATGGACTGTGTGTCTCCAGGTACTGGAATGTGTGGATCATCCACGATTCTGATGATTTCCTTAGAGTTTAAAAAGACTTTTACACATTGAGATGCTCTGTCCGGACAATAATAATAATTTTCGAATTAAAATTGTGGCCATACCAAACTGTCCCTAGTTGATTCTACCAAGCGTGTAGTCTGTCATCATTGTTGAAATTTCTGAGGTCAAAGTTTTACCGCTTTCAGTGACTCATTTTCAGTGCTGCGCTGTCTGTTTAATTTAAAGAAGGGTAAACTGATAAAACCAGAGATTGCAGGGGTCATAGGAAAAAATAAATCGATAGCTTCAGTATTCAGATAGGTTTTCATAGTCTGTATACCCTCTATGTTCTACTTCTTGCTTCTTCTGACGGATAACATTGTTTCTTATGTTAATGTGACAGCTGGCAGTTTAGGGAAAGGGTTCATGGATGTTCATAGAAGTAGCCTATATGTTTCATTGGGGAGGTTAAGAAAAGTAACCACGGAGTGGTGGGATCAAGACATTTGAACTTTTGCCTCCTCTTAGTGGACATTTGCGAAGTAATTACCTTGTTAATATACATTGCTTTTGTTAGTTTGAAATACTTTCAAATGTAGTCTAAAATACTTGTGTTTTAGCTGGAGGGGGTAGAGATTAATATATTTTTGTTTCATATCCATGGCAATTCTTTTTATTACTCCTTAAAAAGACAATTTCCTACTCCTTAACCTCTTTTTTAAACAGTTATTGAAACATAGACTCTCTGTTTTCTATTAAAAATATTTTCTGCTTATTAAAACATTGAAGTAACTCATTCTTTAGTAGAGTAAAAAGAAAAATCATTATAGAAGATGAAATACTTTAAAGCAGTCACTTTCTCGTTTCATTTCAACAGCATTAAATATTTCAATGCTGTGTAGCTCCCAGTATATATATATTTTATACTAGGGAAGCGAGGTCTATCCCTTTTTAGAGAATCATTCATGAATTTTGGTTCATTTCTAACTTTTGATAAAATTCTCCTTTTTTTTTTTTTTAACTGAGATACATGTCCCAGATACTAACTACTCTTTATATAACTTCTTCATGTTTAACAGGTAAAACTTTTATATAGTGGCTCAGTCCTAGCATTTATTTTATGGAAGGAAAGGAATACTTCATTGTGTAATTTTACTTTTTTTTTTTGGGGGGGCGGGAAGGAGTTATTATGTATTAGAAAATAAATAGATCAAATAGGTCAAAGGCAATGTTATATACAAATGCCAAAATAAGGTTCTTTTTCATGTAGGCTCAAGCACACAGAATATTCAATTAATTATAGTAACGCTTTTCAAGTCAGATTATGTTTCATGAAACTTAGAAACAACGGTAGATGGAATAGACAATAGTTGTAGTTTACATTATTATTAGGAATTACTTGCAAAGGTATGGATGTGTATTGGAAATAACCTGGGGCTACATTAAGATATGCACTTCAGTAGTGTTCTTAGGCTAACAAAGTTTCTCTAAGCTTGCAAGTTTTACTTGGCCTCAAAGGTTTAATTTTCATCAGCCGTGCTATATTTTCCATAAAGAGTGAATCTAAAGGCATTGTTCATGCTTGCACTGCTCCATCTGTGGAAAAATGCAAATGACATCAGTTTAGAACCTGCTGAAGTGAGTGACTGTATTCTAAGGAGTGACCTTTAATGTGTCACACTGCATTTTTTTATTTATTTTTTCTTTCTGAAGGAAAGGGATAGATGTGGGGTCAAAAAGATGATGCAGAATGTGTGCACTGAGAAACCCCTTGTTGCAACAAAATCAGTTTGGTTAAAGATTGTGGGTTTTTTCCAGAATGCAGAGACTTCAAACATGGAGGCAGATCTGTCTCGATGTGTTATCAGTAGGGCAAGAGTTGACTTTTATTGTTCTTTAAACCCCACTAATTCCCTGGTGTCTTAAAATTTAAATGCAAATTTTTTATAAAAATACATGTTACCACAATAATATTTAAAGAAGTGTATTGCACAATGTGAAACCTGAGCTGGCTAAAAATATCTACTGGTGACTCTTGATGTCATGGACAAATAGTAGCTGTGTGTTGGGGGGGGGGGGGGAGAAGAAAAAAGATACTATTAAGAATTCAGAAGGAAAAAAACCATCACAAACTTCAGGTCATTGCTTTCTTGCTCTTTATTGAAGGCCTTTTCTGCACATCGTATGTGGGTTGGCCTCTTTTGGGGCATTTAGTATAAAATCTATTGTTGTAGTGTAAATGCAGAGATTTAGTAGTAGTCTAATAAATTACAAACACTCTTCCAATTTCTTTGTAAATTTTCATTCAGTGGGAGAGATTTTTTTAGGCAGATACACATATTGTCATTTAAAAAAAGGTGGGGGAAGTTGTACTAAGAACACGTTGCTTTCAAAGAATTCCTGTAAAATGAATATGCAGTATGTTTCTTACAGCAGTGAACAACTTGCTTAAAGAAATAGAAACCATTTAAATAAAACAACTTTGAGCAACAGAGTCTTCCAGCTTATGCTTTTTGCTATAGATTTTGTGGAAAGATTCACTAGGAAATAATTTGGTTGATTTACGGTATGGTAATCACAACTGATTTTTAAAAAATGCTCACACCATGTATTATTTTAAGAATTCTTGTCTCTCTCAATACTGTAAATGAGTTCCACAAGCAGTTGATCTTTCCCTTCCAGAACTGTTGTATTGTGTATCTGGAATTTTCTGGTATTTGCAAGTGAGCCATAGTTCTGGTTAAACTGATAGACACTCAGGAATCCAGTTCACAGCTTTAGACTGAGCACAAGAACTCTATGCTTTCTGAATTCATGAGCCTATTGTGTACATGTTGCAAAACAAATGCATAGGACATGTTTGACACAATGCTTATCTGCAGCTAATTTCTGTAGCAAATCATTTGCATCAAGTAAAGTGCATATGCAAGTCTTTCTGTCCAGCAGATGTTCTGGTGCAGAGCTACGGGACTCTGCACCAAGAGAGAAATCTTGCATTTACCTAAAATGTGGCATTCCAACTAAACCTGGTCAGGCTGTGAAGTATCAAGGGTGGTAGCATAAACATTTATACACTTGTTCAGTTTATGACACCTGAGAACTGTAGAGTAGAATTTACTCACAGTTTAAACTAAATTTTGCAGCAGATCTAGCCATATTAAATTCTGCTTACATATCACCTAAGGAGAGGATGTGATCTATACTTTATATCTGTAATTGTTTGTGTGAGGCATTTGAATCATTAGGATTCAAAGAGCCAATCTTAAATATTCTTCACGAATATCTGTATTTGGTGTAGGGAAGAGAACACTTTGTTTTCAAAACCGCTGAAGTTCTTGAAATGCAAAATGTTTTCTTTAGGTCAATTGATTATTGACATCAGATATTCCCATTTCTCAGATGGTGAACTGAAACAAGGCCTGCTTGGTGAGAACAAAGGCTGTTCTATTACAGTGGATGATTAGAGTTGTAAACCTAATTATCCCCTTTGGGACTCAGCACAGACCTAATGCAGTTTGGATTATGGAGGCAGGTTCTTACTTTCAACTTTGTTCAATAGATTTCTGACAATCCTGGTCTTACAGATGATTACATTTCAATACAATGATAAGAGAGCTTTCTGCGAAGGAGTCACAGGATTTTGGGGGGATAGGGATGGAATAACTCTTCTTTTTGAGGTTGGGGCGGGGAGGGTGTTCAAGTAGAACTATCCTTCAGGTCTGATATATGAGAAATAATTGATGTACTGAGTATCTACCACCTTTATAAGGTTTACATTTGCGAAATGGAATTGTCATAAATAAGTGGAGGCCATGGTCACTGGGCAATTTTATTGCCACAACTTTTAGCTTGGTGAGCTGATGAATGGCACAGAAGGTAAGGTAATTTAGGTAGTCGCTTACAGTCCCTGTAGTGTATAGACAGACTGCTTGACCGTGGGACAAATTCACACTTACTTACCATCTCCCCGAGGCTCAGTGAAGATGTAATAGGTTCTAGGTAGGCTCTGGAGCTTCAGTAATAGTCAGTTGATCTAGTTTTAGGTGTTTGTATTAGCTGATTGTTACTGAAGCTTCTAAAGCATGAAAGCATATTTAATTTCCCGGAGGAAGACAATAAGAAGAGAGCTTATTGAAATTGAAATCTAAATTCTAAGCCTCAAAAACTTACTCCTGGAGTAAATGTAACCATAACTTACACTTACCAATGTAAACATCACTTCTTTTTCCAGGTTGTACTTGCCACTAAATTTGTATTTTTATAACCCTAAGTCAAGTTACATAACAAAACATATTTATCCATCTCTTTTAATACACTTGTCGCTATGGTTTGTTCAAATCCACGCTTATGAACTAGGTTTAAGATGACGGTCAGGGTTTGGGATTTTCTGCCTAGGAAAGGTTCTTTCTCCCTATGCATAATCAGTTAGCATGCATTTTGTGGTTTTATATTCTGCAGTAACATAAATACAGATTAAAAAGACTCTTTTATTTTAAAATAAATAGTTCATTAAAACGTATTTGTTGCTTAGTTTGTCATTTGCTTTCTGTTACTAAGGCAACTGTCTTTTTCCTGAAGGGTAAAAAATTGATTGTCAATGCTATCAAAGATTTAAAAAAAAAAAAAAAAAGGGGGGGTGTAATAATTCTTGACTATCTTGCTTTGCAGATTGCCTCGATCACCTTCCATGGGAATTTTTAAGCAAGTGCTAGGAAAAAAGAAAGCCTGCTGGTTTTTGAAAACTGTGTGAAACAACTTCAGCAATAGCAGACATCTTGGGATAGTAGAAGTTGTAAATTGAGTAGCTGATAGTAAGAAATCAAAGTAGAAAGTAGTAGTTTGATAACGTTATGGTAATTATCACCTTGGATATAAGGTTCAATTTTGATTTTGAAATGTTTTAAATATGAGGGTCGTCAGATCCTTATGTACCATGATGCACTTTACTGTGCTGACAGACAACATAGTTGGACAGCTTGCCTTTTCGTATATATTTGAAACTTCAGATTATAACATTGGTTTCTTGGTGTTTATCTGAACATTCCACTTCTCCAGTGCTGGGAGAGATTGGCTGAGTATCTCACAGCAACAGGCCTTTAAAAATCTCCAGTCATCTCCTGTGATTTGGATCAGACTTGTTGCTGAAAGCAGAAAATAAAGAAAACAAGACCAACTTAAAGGTACCACAGTATTTATTATATGTCTCACAGGAATAATTTGAATTCTGAACACATTTGTAGCATTTTTTAATACCAGTTCAGCTGTTTCCTAGTGTACTTTTTAGGCTCCAAAACCACTTAAAATAAAAAAAAAATTAAAAAGGTTGGGGGTGGGGGAAACCTTGACATCTAAATCATTCACAGCCCTGTTGTGAATACAGGTACACCTACTCTTACATTCTGAAAGCAGCACGAAGAATGCTTCTACACTTCCACTCTTAGTTGGAAGTTAATGGCAGTCCAACAGCTAAATTACCATGCTAGTCCTTTGAAGTATGGTTTCCTATGTTTGTTTGGAGAGTTGCTTTCTGTAGCCTCTGTGACTTTCTCGTCACAGAACTTTGTTTTATGAAAAAGAAAAGATGAGAACAGATTAAAACTTGCCAAACTTTTGGCTGATTTAGAGTTCCGTTTCAGGCCTGTCATGTGAAATGTGTCACCTAGGATTTGCTATGTTTTAGCAGTCTAAAAACGTTTATGGTAATCGGTTCATCTGAGTATTTGAGCCTTTGTTGCTTAGTATTTAGATACAGTCCTCCTCTATGAAAAAAAGTAAACTGAATAGAGACTTCTCCAGGTGAGCACTGGAAGAAACATTTGTTTCGTATATTGTTATATATGATCAGAATATTATAAAGTGCTGCCAAAATATCTTAAATCCAGGGACATTGCTGTGTGGATGTTTCAGTAGTCTGTGTAAGGGAATGTATTAATTGCAACAGTGTCTAGTTACCCAGAGCCAGAAGATAAGGGTTTGGAACTTTTAACTTGTATTCATTGAAAGAAATGTTGAAGACTGCCAGTTTCTGCAGATGTCTCCTGGGGAATAAAATGAAATAAAATATACCTGCTTACATGTATAGTCCAGATGCTAGATATGATAAATAAGGCAGGCATCTTATTTGTGGCTCGCTCACACTTTTTGAAATAATATACACTGTAAATACACATATATTCAATGGTCAATAAATGAAAGTCCCACCCATTCCGTTGTTACTCAGCTCTTAAAATCTGCTACCATCAAATACAGAGGTAAATTACCTTACTGTGTTCAGTATTTACCAATATTAGATGTTATCAGTGGTCTGATATGAGAATAGAGCTGATGATTGCAGTATGAATCCCTTTCAATACAAATGAGGGGAAAAAAAATAAAAAAGTCCCATGGTAAAATACACAGCAAACTATTTCTCTGCTATGACCATGGAAAGATCATGTAGCATGTTAATCTCAGGTATCTTATTTCACATTACTGTTTCACGTGGGAGTCAGGGAAAGTCAGCCAAATTGTGACAAATTTTGAAAATACTAGGGAGGAAATTTCCCTGTCTCTGTACTTTTCAGATAAAGTACAAAGTAGTTTGCCCTCTACTTGCTGGTAATGATCTGATGAGTGAAATTTGAAGTTGATTCGTTCAAAGAATTAATGTTTTCAAATAATTTTCGAAAGCCTGTATAGGATGGAACTTTGCTATTGGTGTGATGGTCTAAGGAAGCAGAGGAGACCAAGGCTTGCAATAACTGTTATTGGACCAGGTGTTAGATTTGGAAAAGCTAGATGAGTTTTAAAGCACATAAGCCCTTCTCACAGTCTGAAATAGAAGTAGCAGGTTTCAAAGCTAAATACAAGTGGAGAGCTATTGTGGAGTTTGCCTTAGTTTCACAGAAAATTTTTCATATGTGGGATGAAGTTAAATAAGATCCCTGTTGTATGGCAGCCTTCATACTCAAATGCACAGCAAGAGACTTGACTCCAGAGCTTATATGGGCTGTGCTTGTTTCATCAGAAAAATGAAGAAAGACTTAATTTTTGGTTTGATGCGGAACAAGAAAAACACGTGCAGGGATGTTTTACACACTCTTCCAGTTAATAGTCATGCGTCCTGGTTTCAGCTGGGATAGAGTTAATTTCCTTCCTAGTAGTTGGTATAGTGATGTGTTTCGGATTTAGGATGAGAATAACGTTGATAACACTGATTTTTTTTAATTTTTTTTATTATTATTATGTATTTTAAGTTGTTGCAAAGTAGTCCTTCTACTAAGTCAAGGACTTCAGTTTCCTTCACTCAGCAAGGCAGTGCACAAGGAACAAGGAGGCAGCATAGCCAGGACAGCTGACCTGAACAGGGTTTTCTGTATCATATGGCATCATGCTTGGTTCATAAACGGTGGGGAGATGGCCAGGCAGTTGAGATCACTGCACAGGGACAGGCTCTGCATCAGTCAGTGGGTGGTGAGCAATTGCCCTGTACATCACTCATTTTGTATATTCTTTTATTATTGTTATTATTATATTTTATCTTCCTGTGCTCTGTAGTTTAACTGTCTAGTTGTCTTTATCTTAACCCAAGAGTTGTACTTTTTTTTTTTTT
>VXBJ01000347.1:1406398-1418976 GCA_013400055.1 Nycticryphes semicollaris
TTTTTTTTAATTTTTTTTATTATTATTATGTATTTTAAGTTGTTGCAAAGTAGTCCTTCTACTAAGTCAAGGACTTCAGTTTCCTTCACTCAGCAAGGCAGTGCACAAGGAACAAGGAGGCAGCATAGCCAGGACAGCTGACCTGAACAGGGTTTTCTGTATCATATGGCATCATGCTTGGTTCATAAACGGTGGGGAGATGGCCAGGCAGTTGAGATCACTGCACAGGGACAGGCTCTGCATCAGTCAGTGGGTGGTGAGCAATTGTCCTGTACATCACTCATTTTGTATATTCTTTTATTATTGTTATTATTATATTTTATCTTCCTGTGCTCTGTAGTTTAACTGTCTAGTTGTCTTTATCTTAACCCAAGAGNGAGGTAAAGGGGAGGAGTGAGAGAGCAGCTGTGTCTTGTTTAGTTGCTGGCTGGGATAATACCACATCATGTTACACAAATCGTCAGGAGGTAAAAAAGTAGCATAACTGAAGCAATATGCATTGAATCCACTTCTGTGAAATTTTTTGCTTGTAATTCATCTTGCATTTTTGTTACTGGTGAGATATCAGACTGATTTTCTTGTTTGGGGTCAGAATGAATGCATTTATACTGTGGAAAGCTGTTTTGGAAAATACACATTTATTTGGTGAAATACCTTTCAAATAAATTGTTAATTATAATTTTGGATATCTTAACCTATCACTTTAGTGTGGTCTTGCCCTTCTGTGTGTCAGATTCTCATTGTATTTAACATACAGTTCTGTGAGGTCAAACTCGTGCTTGGCAAATGTTTAAATCCTGGTTTAAAAGAACATTGGGAAGGTTTCCTTCAGTATTTCATTCAAGCAGAAACAGATTTGCAGTATTCATCTTTTCTGTGCTGTGGCTCACTTAAAAATTCTGCACTTTGTCCCTGTATGGGATCATGTTGATGTCAGTGGACCTCCTGTGGTAAACCATACAGATTCGAGGCTGGATTAAAGAGCAGGTATCTGGCTCTGATTCAGACAGCCTGACTTTGACCTAAGTGCTGGTCTCCTGCTACTGCTCTCTGATCTTGGGCTTGGGAACCATCTAGTCAGTTGTAATAGTATCCTAACTTCCAGTGTATCTAGTAAGAATCAGCTTTTCTTTTTCTGTCAATCAGATAAAGATGTGGAGACTTTGGACAAACTGTTCACTGGTATGCCTTTTGATGGATCTGCTTTTCTATGCCAGCTGAGGTTTTCTGTATTCTCTTCAGTGGAGAGAGTATGATGCAATTCTCAAAAAATCATTCACGTGGCAGCTGAAGCCTTGATTCTGGGATTTTACTAATTCAGGTTGATACTCATTCCTGTATAGGAAACAGTAACTCTTTAGTAAATTTCCATGTAGATAGACTTCCTAGTCTTGCCAGTTTTTAACAGTTGTAGTTACTTGGTCACCTTGACAGAGGTGTTCAAAAGGTCAAAATGTTCAGCTCTGTTGGAGATAATTTATCCCCTGTTAGAGGCTCTTTGTGTCTGCTTGGTTGCTTTCTTCCTTAGTTGCATGTAAAACATTCCACAGGTGATCTACTGCCTAATTTCAGTGTTTGTGAGCCAGCCTGCAACTTACCTGTTTAAAAGGTGGCCTTCTCTTAGGATGTTAGTGATATTTTCTATATAATTGTAGTAGTTAAACTACAAGTACAATGTAATTAAGTAGAAAAGTCATTTTATAGCATACAGTCTAACACACAGGAAAAGCTCACTTCCTGAGAGGAGCAGAGACCATGAAATGCAGAGCTATTTAATTCAGGAAGAAAGGTTTACAGCCCTCCCATTTTGAAATACAGAACAAAATTGTATTGTTGGAATGTTAACACAGAATACTTCTTAAAGCCAGAGGTGTCTAACCTTCTTTAAATGTTCTTCAGAAGCAATCAGATGGCGAGCACACATTTTCACAAAAGCAGTTTCTTACACAAAGCAAGCAAGCTTTATAAAGCTGCTAAGCCTTATAAAATCTGTTATTACTTGTGTCCTTTATACTCTAGGTGTTTTAGCTTTTAAAGTGATATTATCAGTTTAATTAAAAACTTATCAAAGTCTACCTCTCACACAGAAGCAATTCAGAAATTCAAAACACAAACATCTTACAGTGTAAATTAGATGCTAGAAATCATATCAAACTTCAGGTGTGTTAATTATTTAAAAAAAAAATCCCCCATCCATTTAATGAACTAGATAATCAGAGTACCGTGTTGTTAAAGCTAAAAATGTCTTTGACCTCTGAGGGAGTGGAAGCAAATAAACTCTTTGGTGCAAGTGAGCTTTGATTTTTATGCTTAAGCATGCCTAGTAACCTAAGTATTTTTCGTAGAAGGTGATTTTTATTATGTGCTACCATGATGGAAAAGTATTGAAGACTACAGAAGCATTCATCAACAGTTAGAAGACTTTGGATCAGGTTCTCTGGAAGGCCTGAGCTTCTTTAACTCCTGATCTTGTGAAAGAACATGCTTTTTTTCTCTGAGGATTTTCCTTACGTTTACAGTAAGCACACACCCCCCCCTCCTCCGCACCCAGTTATTTTTTTCCATGAAGATACTGGATGAAAACTGAGCTTCTTGTATCTATACTTCTTCTGTTCCTTTATGAATGAACCCATTTATGATTTAATTTTAAAAATAACAGTTCTTACTGTGTTTTTTAATCTCTTTGAAGCACCTGTAGCATGTGGATACATGCTGCAGCATGAGCTGATGGTAGATCTTTCCCAGGGGTCCCATGCTGCACCTTCAGTAGAGCAGAGTAAGGCAGATATTTTATTAACAGGTGATCAGTAACTCTCTTGTTTCCTAGCACTGTTTAGGATGAGATTGTTACTGTTACATGGTCCTGCCAAGCCTCAGTGGATGGTAGGGTGAAAAGTCCACCCGTACTGTGAATTCTGGCATTCCAAAAAAGACAGCCATCCTTCTGCAAGTATCTGAAAATGTCTTCTAGGGTCATTATGGCACTAAGTACAAACTTACAGCATGCTGGAAACTAATGGGGAAAATAGTTCTATATGTAACTTGTGATACACGTAAAAGAGTTTTTAAATTTTTTACCTTTTAAAGAGGTTATTATTAATAGGTTGATGTCAATACGTGTTTATTTTTGTGTATTTGTAAGAGAATAAAGTTTTCTGAAGTCTTGCTTCAGATTACTGTAGACAAGAATCTTGATCATTATTATTGTTATTTATCATAACAAAGTACCTAGGCAATGTCAACAAGTACATATTAAATTCTCCTTCCCTCTTTCTTACATGGCTTCAAAGCTTAAAAGAAACAGGGCTAATATTTGGGTTTTAATAACTGATTTTTACTCCTGAAGCAACGTTTTTAGATTCAATTGAAGTGTTTCTTAAAAATATGGTGTAAGTAATGTGCATGTTTTAATTCTCAGAGATCAAAAACTACCTGCATATATATATTGTTGTGGTTGTGCAGAGACAAGTCTTATATTGGTATAAGTTTCCATAGATTCAGTGACTCAAATAGAATAAAAGATTTGCTCCAGTTGAAGGTGTCTCTGTGAGGGTTTATTAATTCCTATGGTTTTGGGGTTTGTAAATAGATTGTTTGGTTTTGGTTTTGTTTTTCCCCCACTTAGGAAGTGTGGAGGTGAAACTGTATGCTTGCCTGATCCAACTTATGAATGGAAAGCCCAGAAATCTACACACAGAATGTATGGAATCACTGATCTTTTTAAAAATGTGAACTGTTTTGAAAGATACTGTGTTTTCTCTTGACATATAAAAAACAGTGCTCTCTCAGCACCGTATTATCATCATTTATGTTAGTAGAGAGAAACAATGTAGTGGGTTCATTTAGTATTAATGCAGTAATGGATACTGTAGGCTACATACCTGTTTGCTTTCAAGATTTCAATTTTTAGTAGATTAGAGTATATCCTATGCCAGAGTAGCTTAAAATTTTACTGCTGCACATTTGAGGTGTGTTAGTTTTATTATAGTAAGCGAAATTTGTAGCCTATTTAAAATTGTTTTTTGCCTTTGAAGAACAAAAAATTACTAGTTCACTTTCAAAATCATCTTCTGTATTTGGGCAAATCCTATGTAACTTTTTTATTAAATATTTCTGTTAATACCAACTTTTGATAAGGGGCTTGAACTGAGCATGTTCAAAATCCTCTAAGGTCCATAGTTACTGGTGGAGATGTTTTGTGAACCTAGAAACATGTTGTTTCACCTTTGAATTGTTGGAGTTTCAGCTGTATACCGAGACAAAATGACAGTGGAGCTGAATTTCTTGGGAGTTTTGAAATCTTTAAGTAACTGCATGCCCAGCTCAGACTTCAGTAGCAAGCTCTTCTTGAGGAATGGGTAGGCAGGGCACAAAATTCGATGGTATAAGAAAGCAATGCGTACTATTCCCAAATTATTTGTGGCCTAACTATCTTCTACCTTTGTCTGGAAACTAAGAACTAAGGTAAATCTGCCTTTCTTACAGCATTTCTAGGAAGTCCTAATAGTTCAGAGGGAAAACATGGATACCAGAGGTGCAGAAATGCCTCTAAAATGATGTTTTTACATGTGCATTGTCAATACTTCCACACCCACCTGGTCCCCATGCTGACCTAATTATAACCTCTCACAAGATAGATGATTCTCAACAATTTACATATTGCTGCTGAAAATCCCAGTGCTTTCACATTTGTAGCACAGTACTGTCCCTTGCTGGTATCCTGCTATTGAATTCCATTATTGCTTGTGGTTCTGAAAATGTGTTTTCTTTTGCTATATGTTGTTTTAAAAAAAGCATGTAGGTTCTCTTGAGTTGAATGGGTAGTGAATGAAGAAGAAAGGATTTCCCTAATGGTTCAACAAGAGTGCTTAGTAAATAATTTATCATCATCAAGTGCCAGCTTTATCTGAAACTTGACAAGTCTTTCTTTTATGATTCAGTAGTGTCTGTGATGCCCTGCTATATATACTGGCCATCAGTGTTGTAAATCCATTCTGGTGTCATCCGGCCACTGTTAGGCCAATCCACTACTTCTTACACTTTATAAAGTACCTACTGACATTCATGAAGTAAATGTTAGTAAGTGTATGAGTAAGTCTTTTAAGGCTCATTGATGCTTTGAATAAAGAAATACAACTTTTGTATTTGAATTTGTAGCAGACATCTTGTTTTATGGTAACTGTAAGAAAGTGATTTTGCTTATTGATTGACATTATCAAGCAGGCAGGCAGACACTCTAGCAGGTGGAATTACCTTTTTGTGTTGATGTGTGCCAGAAGTTAACAGCAAAAGTGATGTCCTTTCTGTGAGTGAGAGCTAATATGCAGGAAGGTAATGGGTTTTAAAAATGCTGCAACCCTTAATGGTGCGAGATCGATATTACTGCTACTCCAGGTAAAATGTTCCTACATATATTATTAAGACTTTCCTCAAAATTGAAATACTTGAAGCACTTCTGGACTGTTAGAGGATTCAGTATTTACCTTCACAATAAAATACTAATGGACCTGAATTTAGGGGAATAATTTCATATTTTTCTTTGTGTTTAGGAATACAAAAACTTATTTTAGGAATGGGGAGATGGACACAACAATGTCAGAGAAGTCTATTGGTTTCCTTGCTACTAGGTAGTGTTTGAGATTTAGGGAAAGTTAAATTAGCTGATACAGGAGCTAGATAATTTTGCAAGGATTACATGTATGCCTGTGTGTATATTTGTCTGATGGGAAGAGAATGAGCAAGATAATCCTGTTTTGTTCTTTTAACAGTATGTTCATAACCTTGATACCAAGGGTGTATGTCCCTAGCGAGGCCTCAGAAACACTGCAGGGTGTTTAAGGCCTCAGATATTTTGTAAGCCCTATTGTTTGAATATTAATGTGCATGTGATTCTAAGGTTACATGTGTTAAGTGCAAAGCATACAACAGTTACCCTGCTTGCAGTGAATCTATTTTTCTATTCTTATCTCAAGAATTTTCTCATGTGCCCTGCAAATTCTTCTGTCGAATTTTAACCTAGCTCATGGTATCTCGTATAATTTAATTGTTGGTTTGGAACTGGGGTTCAGACAGATTGTGGGGGAAGATTTTTGCATTCTTGATGTCTTCCCAAGGCAGCTATGGGAGGGTCAATTAAATGAAAAATTGAAATTTTTAACTTGTTAGATGGTCGTTGGTTAAACAGGCTGGGTAGAATTTAAAATGAGGTTACCTGAAATAGTCTAACTGGAAATAAACGGTCTATTCGTAAACACATCTCTCTTCAACTCAGGTTGAGCAGAGTTCCAACTGAAATATATTTCAAATCTATAAATACTAATAGCAATAAATAAAAAGCTACTTTCTCAAAAAAATATTTTTCAGAACGGTAGAAGAATCACATTTACATTGGAATTGAATATTCAGTATCCTTGTTAAGTCTTTTCACTTACAGTATACACTATGCCGAACAACCTTGGCAATAAATTATAACAAGACTTGTGTGTCATGATTGCAGCTATATTGTATGTTTTCCTTATCTGTAACTTAGAAATTATCTGAGCAGCATGCAGGGTTTTTTTCTCCGTGGCATGTGATAGATATTCAGCTTTAGCATGCTCAGACTAACACATGAAAAATGAAATATTGTGGCATAAGAATACAGTCTAGTTTCTAGCCCTGGACAGATGGGCAAAATCATCATTCCCTAGAGATTTAGCTTTGTGACTAGATCACTTGTCACAGTAAATATATTCAGTGTTCCATAACATTGGCACAGTCTAATGTGAACAAGGATCAATGCAGAATAGTAATCCTGCTCTGAATTTTTCCAACACTTTCTTTATTGCATTGGTATGTTCAAACACATGAAGAAATGTGATTTTTACATGGAATGGCAGGGGCAAAAATAAGACTTATGAAAAAATTATGTATAAATATTGTCGTAAGGTGAGAAGCACATGGAGTTCATCCTGCTCAAACCCGTGTTTGGCATAGATCTACCAGATCATCTGCCAGTGAATTTTTTGCTTTTTCTGTGCTTCTCTCTTCCATGCCAGCTGGAAAACATTAAAACTCAACTCATTTTCTCAAGAAAAAGGAAATAATTTTACCCACGTTTGTGTATATGCATGCACCCACATATGTATGTGTGTGTATACATATATATAAAAACCTGTGTGTCTATCTCTGTATATTAAAAATACTTTTTCCATGTATCACATGGCAGCAATCTGAATAACTTGTAGCAAAAATAAGAGACAAATAACACAGTAGAAAAAGAAACTGCAGACTTGGGGAACTGAGGCACAGTGTGTAAAATATGATGATTTATGACGGTTTTATTATTTTTTACTTTCATGGTGATGTCTATGTGCATGAAATAAAATATCACGTAAATAATTCGCTAGATTAAAACATGCTAAGATAATTCATAGATAGGTTAATTCCTGGAGTATTAAAGCAGGAGAAGAGATTAGTTACGTTGGCAAATCTTGTTGAATTTAATCCAGTATCCCTGTTTGTCTTTTCTCTAAATATATGTGCTTGTAAATGCATAAAAATGCAATTAATAATGTGTACCTATATTTTATTGCTAATAAGATCAAAACAAGGACAATGGGAACTCATTCTCCTTCATTCACTATTGGCTGGCTTGTTCGGTTATTTTGATTTTTGGTTTGTTTTGTTTTTGTTTTTTTCTTTTCCCTTTTACTGATACTACATTAACTCTTTTGGCTTTCAGTGACTGTAATACCACATGAAGGAAGACCAACAGCTCAAGCTAACTTTTTAAGGTACTATTTTTGGGTGTTTAAAGGGAGCTTGTTTTGTTATAATGATCTGTATTTACTCTGTGGTTATTTTTATTTCTATTTATTTATTTACTCATTTTTTAAACCATGGACCCATAAGAATGTTAGAAAACCAATACATTGTAAGCAGTTCTGTAGGTGCAAGAGCCTTTGGTCTCCAAGGAAAAATCAGAAGTTGTGAAGACCATTACTAGCCTGCATGCGGTTACCCGCTTTTGATCATACCCCTGCAGAGTCACTGTCTTTTTTTAAGAGAAATTGTGGAAGTGCAAATAAAGATGAGCTTTCAGAAAGTACCAGTTGTCTGATGGGCATATGAATATACTTGCAATTAGTATGTGTCTAAATCTATGGATTCAGCCTGAGAGGCATATGATACAGTTTTTACTGGCGAATACAGGATACATAATGCTGTGATGTAAATAGAAGAGAGCACTACAGGTAATGTGTTTTCTGAATTAAAAAAATACTTCAAGGCATCATTAACAAGTATATCCAACTACATTCCACTAGACTTGCATCCAAGTGGGTTTAACAGCCATGAGTGTCTGTTGTGATAACAAGCAAACATGGATTACAATGGAGAAAAATGTTGAAAATGTATCTGCAGTCGACACTTTGTAAAATGGCTTCTTTTCATGTTTTGGGTGTAAAAAGCAGGTGGGTTACTTCAAGGTGATAATTCACCACACTCTATGTAGCTTTAGATTGTGTACTTTTAACTAAGATGAGTAAGAGCAGTGAATGTATCCAGCTAAGGACCGGTTTGACTCTCCAAGCTGCATTTGTCTCAAGCTCTTCAAAATCTGAAAGGTTCTACAAGGAAGTTGTGCTAAAGGTCCTGAACCATATGATGTATTCATCAGTATAGCTCTGTTTACAGGAACTATCACTATATATGTGTACACACAAACACACAATAGCACTGTATTTTTTTTTTTTAAATAAATGTTCAGTTAAGTAAAATCTTATCCAAAATCTTTTGCACTGTCTGCTATCAGAATGACTATTATACATACAGCCATAATATTGTCCCTGTTTTACCAATAATGGCAAAAGCTTGTGCCATGCCACAAGAACTGAATGTGACATTCTGAACCATAGACTGATCAACTCTTTCAATATAGCAGTTTCATCATAGTTCTTAATAATGCTGTTCTTTATATGTTTTCACTAGGTTTTTTTGTATTAACTATCATCTGCTGTGTTTTGAGTGGGTACTCTGGTTCTTTTGACTATAAAGCTATTTGTGAATGAAAAAAATTGCATTCCAATAGAAGTTCTTGCAGCTTATTTTTCTTTGACTTTTTTGCCAAGTTAGCACTGTGTTTAACAAGTATTTGACTACTTGTCTGTTTATTTTGTTGGAAGCTAGATGCCTTTTTTCTTCCTGTAACATCTACACTTCAAACACATCTTGATATGAACATGTGAATAGCATAAACCAGTATTTCACTTATCTGATGGCACTTTTTCTTTTATTTGCAGAAGGCTGTTTAGCTTTCCTTGAATTTCTAACCCCGCAACAAAGGGAAATAGTGTTCGCCTTTGTTACAAGTCTGTTTAAGTTGCAAATTCCTGAACTTTGAAAATTGTTGCCATTACCTTGTTTTTTGTATAGCTACAACTTTCTTTTTGGAAGTGGTTTTCTGTGAGTGAACTGTAAAGGCATATTTGTGAAGTGGTAAGTATATAGGGGGAACATCTGCACTTTGGAGATGTATTTCAGTCTTTTAGGGTCACTGGCTGATGATACCGTTACGCTTATTTTTTCCATATATTTAAAGATACTTTGCGTACACTTAAAACTTTCAGAACCTGGGGTTTAATTCTGGCAAATAGATGTGGCCAGAACTGTCTTTTACTACAATGGATAGATTGCTTCTATTTCAAATCTCTGCTGATCCTAGTGCAGCTGTGCACAACAGGGTCCTGTTTCCTTGCGTTGTTTGGAAAAGAGTGTTTCAGCAGCAAAATGTTTGAGGAAGAGAGAAAGAAGTGTCTGTGTCAGCCATCTCCTTGAGAGTTTTATTTACCCTCCTGAATGCTGTCTTTGATTGTCTTAGGCACGAGTGGCTGGGGTGCAGGAAAGGATCTTGTCTGTAATTTCAAGACGATAGCTGCAAATCACATGCTGTTTTTTGGAAGCAGTTTTAGTGTCATACGTCTTAATTTCCCTAGAGGACAGAGGGCAGCCATTCTTAAGGTAAGTTCTCATCAAGCCTGTGGCTCTGATGTTTGTAAGTCTGTGAATAGTATTGCTATAGAAGAACTCTGTCTTACTGCTTTGCAGTGTTATTTGGGAAACCTCCAGTACTAAAGTCAGACTTAGCCTGAAGTTAGTGTAACTTTGGTGGCTTGCCTGGTCTGAAACTGTATGCAGCGTCAAAAGCGGCATTCAAATTTAGTTTAAAATGTCTTAGAATTGCTAAGAATCATGGAAAACTCAGTAAGCTAAATCATCAGACTAAGGGATGGACATCTTGGAATCAGATGTATTACAGGAGAGGAGGATAACATAGGAAGCTGAAAGTAGATTGAAATACTAGAAGATTAAGAGGATGAAACATGAAAGTCAAGAGTGACTAGAGCGAAGACAACATTTTGTGTGCCTGAGAAGGTAGGACCACACTGAGCATGATCATTACATCCCTAAACCAGGAAGCCAGAGTTTGGTCTGTGAGGAATCTTTCTATATAGGATTTTTTAGAACTGGTTCTCAATAAAGGATTATGTATTTTTGGGAGACTGTGTTTATGATGTGCTTCCAAACAAGGGCAAGCTCTTCCCTGTGCTTAGAGAATGAGCATCCATAACCTCTGCAATTCTCACAGCCAGCTGCTGAGCTCCTCAGAGAAGGAAAGGCTGGTGGAAGTGGTATCTTTGGTAGGCCTGGTTAGCTGTATGAAGAGATTGAGTATTTATTTAAATATTTTACTGTGCATTGCAGTGTGTTATAAAGGCTTTTAAAGACTTTTATTATGTTATAGTAGCATGCAGTTAGTTTCTGATGGGTTGCTAGCAGTATGATGCAGTGTAGTTAGGGCCAACCTGTAATGGTACAACAATATACAGAAGCCCAGGTCTAGCTGCAGTGTGTATGGTACCTCAAAGGGTACAGATAACAGGTTTTTGTAGCAGGCACTGGTTATCTGGGCTCCAATTCTGAATTAAGTCCCTGTGAATAGATTCTAGGGATGGTGTGAAGCTATTAAAACCAATAGGGCTGATACAAGAATCCTTACACATAAACTGTGATTGCAGGCTAAATCTGAAACGGTGGTTGTGTCCAGACATGTCCTTTTTTCTGTATCTCTTAATCAATCCTTAAATTTTGCTATTTTTCAAACTATATAAAGAGGATAAAATTAGCCAGTGATTCTTAAAAAAAGTCTTTGTTTACCTAAATAACGTTATTAGGAATGATAGATATGAGAATTTATGTATGTATGACTTCATAGTGTGTGTTAATATAATTGAATAACATGACTTCTTCTGGACTCAATGAGGAAATCCTTTGTTCAAAGCAAGAACCATTATTGGAAAACTCAGATAAAGCATTTTGTTTTGCTGATTGAAAAGGTGGCATTTTGATTTAGGAATTACGAGCCTTTTGATACCAACTTGATTATTTTTTTTTCTTTTTTTTTTTTAAACTGTCAGTGCAAGCACTGAAGTCCCGCACTCTGTAAATTTTCCGGGTGAAATTCACTGATTGGTGACTATTCACTGATGCACTTACATCCTACTTCAGGAATCCTGCTTCAGTTAAGACTATATAGGGATAATATGCTGCAGCTGCTTCTAGCTACATGTTGCTTTCACTACAGCTGGGCACAACTGAATTTCTCAGTGAGCAATGATTAGCATTTTGATCTTCACAACCACTTTACTGTCTGAATACCAATGTCTGAATGATTGTTTTCGCCAAGCAAGGCATAAACAGCTATTGCATATATAGCTTGTAGTTAGCTTCTGCTTACTGGAAACATTTGAACAAATACTTGCACAATTAATTTTTTTATGCTGTATTAGATGTAATCTCCTGTGATTTATAGTTGTAGAAAAAATACAGTTTATGTGTCTAAGTACGCTATGTCAACTAATTCCAGTATGAAATGCTAGATGTCTGAAAGAGCTTTTAGTGTCAGGTGTCATGATCTAATATGTTACTGGTTCATGCCAGTGCTCCCAGCTACATGCAAATTAACAGTATTCAAGTGTAACCAGACAGCATTTATAGTCTACAGATTAGCATAGCCTGAGAAAAATCCAATTATCCCTTCCTTGGTTGTTTGCCTCCATTATATTTTTGTTTCAGGGTGCCTTTTTTTGTTAAAGTTTTAGAATTATTTATAGACTACAATCAGATTTATAAATAGCATATGATAATATCACCAGGCAGAAAAGTATGAGAGTGTACTTTCTAAATGTTTTCTTTACTGAAAAGATGGACAAATTAAGGCCAAGCACCAGGAACTAGGGGAATAGAAGTTAAGTTTTGCAATGTGTTTATGCGTTGCTGCAAAATAAGCTTAAATCAAGACCAGCTTACCCTCCTGACCCCATTTCAGAGCTGTTAGAGAAAAGCCTCCTATGCTCCAGTCAGGGACACAACAACTATAGAAAACTATGTTCTCTACTTTCACATTTTTCCTCTTTCAAAAGATTATGTAACCATAATTTATTTTTAGAATGGAATTTACATGCTGCCCTCCAGTTTGTTGGACCCACTTCAAAAAACCCCCAGAAACCCTTCCCCCCTGCAATAAAAAAAAAAAAAAA
>VXBJ01000347.1:1419006-1475527 GCA_013400055.1 Nycticryphes semicollaris
AAAGAAAAAAAAAAAAAGCAACCTTAAAACCAAACCCAATGAAAATCTCCACCCCCAGCCCCTTTTTTATTTCCTGTGTTGAAGTGGTAAGGGATTTCTTAGGTGGAAATTCTACTGTTTTGCCAGACTGCTGGTAACTTGCAACTGTGTGGTGAATGAGGGTCAAATGCATAACGAGAGATTTTTTTTTTTCCTCAGCTGATAATTTCATGCACAATTCTAAGTCCCTTTACTACATTGAACCTTCTCTTTAGTTTGTCTGCATTACGTAATAACCATACATAATAAAAGTGTTGATGTCAATGCATCCACCTTAGAGAGGAGTCTAAAACACTGGGATGATAATTGATTGTAGGATTGAATCCTTGAGGCACGGGTGTATGGAAGTGAGAAGGAGTAAATGAGCTGAGAATCCACAATAATTACCAAGAATGAATTATAGAAAGTTTGAGGTAGTAGCATAGTGAGAGTCTTAATGATGAAATGAGTAGAGATAGACAGCTATTTTCTAGACAACTGAATTGTGTGTAAAGAACTAGAACACGATGGAACTCAGAGGGCAGTCAGAAACCTCAGGAATAAAGTACTGCATGGGGCTCATAGAATTGTCAGTCTGCTTTTGTTAGTTTGGGGCAAAAAAGTCAAGGAATACTGAGTAATGGTTATAATGAATAGGAGATAAGAATTTGATTATATAGAGAAGAGCTATTTATTTGCTAATATGGAAAGCAAGTGGCTGGAACTAATACAAGCTAAGTATTATGTTTAGCATCCGTGATGGAGTCACCCACGAGTCACTGCTGGCCAGGAAGTTATCAGTCAGATGGAAAGGTGTCGGCCTGTGTTACTTGTTGGAATGTGATGATTCTTGATCTTTCTAAATTACTACCTTCCATCTCATGTTGGTTTCCCTCTCAACGTTTTATGCCTCTCTTGATGTTTGTGTTTTTCTCTTGAGTTATGAATTACCACTATCTCAGAAGGTTCTGTTTCTACTTCCTAACAAAATCTTTCAAGTCTTTAGGTTATATGCTTTCTTTCTGTCAATTCAGCAGTAGTTTTTGCTTGGAAGCTGATACAGGATCATACAGGTGTGCTTTGTAGAGTCTGGCATTATGTTAGAGACAGTTGATCATCATTAGACTTGACCCTGGACTACAGTCCATTTACCTGCAAAACACACACAGTGATATATCTATTATTTTGCCCCTCACTCCTTCCCCTGGATTTTGAGAAAAACGGGGTAGCTTTGAGATGTTTTGATGAAATGTGATGATTTAATTAAAAAATGTGGAAGTAGGCTAAATACAACTAATATTAATTGGTCAAATCTGTATGAAATTCTGTACAAGTGCATTTAAGTAGCACAGAGTTAACTTAATAATTTATAGAAATTGTAAAGGTTCAGTAAATCATGCATCAATTAAGATCCCACTTGCTATTATATTTTCAGATAGTATGAGTCAGCAGCTTTGTAATTGTAACCAGCTGAATTTCAAATGTTAAATGTATTTTTAACACTGCTCTAGAATGCATAAGAAATTATAGAAGGTCACCCTTTTGAAAAATTTACCTGTGCATGCGTAATTTGATAAATGTAACATAATCTATTGTGCAATTTTATTGTGTAAAACATAGCATAAGTTTCACTTTTTCATCACCTTTCTGCCAGCAAAGTCACAGTTGTATTTCAAAGGCAAAGCTCTGGCTCTTTGAGAAACTTCAAACATCAAAATACAGTTTTCCGAGGTGTGTACGAGCCCAGGCCTCACTTCAGGCACAGCTTTACCTGGAACTGTGCATCGTCTCTAACTGACGGGCTTATTTTGGATCAGTTGAGGAGTGTAACCAAGAGACTGGCCTCTCAGCCAGAAAGGAAGCCATCTGCCTATAAATCCTGAATTTTTTAAAAAAATCTAGATTTGGAACTTTGTAATATTTTTGTACGATAGTCTTGAAGTTAAAAATCTGTTTTGAAACTTTGCTTCATAAAGCAACACAACCAAAGAAGGTGACAGGAGGAAAGTCGATTTAAGACGCTTGAACAAATAAAGTGCTTTGTATTAAAGAAATAATGTTTAAAAAAAAAAAAATGTTATGAAGTCTTCTCTGGTGGCTCTGTAAGTAACACCGAAAAAGGTCCAAGTGTTCTGCATATAGCTTGTATTTACAAAAAGTTTCATAAATGTTTCAAAAATGCATACTGATTTAGAACTAGGAAAGTTAACGAAATTAATAGTGTCTTGAAGAGGATGCTAGGAGACCCGTTTTTTCAGAGAGAAATGATCTGGGAGTTTTTATAGCGACCAAGCAAGCAGGTGAAAGATACAGTCTTTAAAATTAATTTAGATATTGCACTTTTGAATGTGTGGTTTGACATAGGGCAACACAATCAATTTTCCCAGAAACAGTGCAGAGGGAGGGTGTCACATTTACTGTTGAAAAGCATCACTGTGCTCTAAAAACCTATACAGCATTAAAAGCACTGCTTGTATCGAGCCAGGTAAATGCTTCTGCTGGTGATGAAGAACAGCCAGTTATGCTACATATAATAAAAAACAAGTTAGTCTCCATAGGCAGAAATTGGCTTTATAAATCCATTCAAAGTAGCCTAGTGTTTCTCAAGTTGTCAGACAGTGTTGTCGTAAGGCTGGGCAGGGAAAGGCAAGCAGCAGGACTCTCCAAATGAGGCAAGCTTTGTGACCAACAGTAAATGGTAACACTGGGATACCGCCAGCTGCTAAAAAGACATGCTCTCAAACGCAGAACTGTATTATTTATGTTGATGGTAACTACCAATGACAGCTTCAGAAATTGAAGATACTAAGGCAAAACTGAAGCGCTGGTTTTCTTTTCGGAGCCACAGTGAAGAAGAGTGATGCAATGTAGAGGATAATTAGGAGAGCTAAATAGTCTTGGTACAGAAAGAGACAAGTTGGGGTTTTTTTTCAGTTGCTGAGATGATTTGGGGAATAGTAAAAGTGGAAAGTTTAGGCAAAAATTCTAATTAAAAACTGGGAAATCCAATAATGAAAATGTGTAATAAAAGCTGTGAAATTCAAAGATCATCTTGTATAGAGCATGTACTTAGGTTGATAGACCAGCTGAGTATCTCCTGGGAGGCCCCTCAACCTCTTTGTTGTTCTGAAAAAGATGAGGGGGTAAGAGGGAGCAAGACTTAAATACTTTTACTGGGAATTGGTAGCAACAGGGGGAAAAAAACCCGCCCTTATCTGGAAGGAATTGGGGAAATTTGGAGTGGTAGGGTATAAAAAGTTTATAAGGATGTTAATAGTATTAGACACAGCATAGAGCTATGAAGTGTGACTGAAGTAGGTTAATAAATACCAAAGTACTTTCCAGGTGTCACTAGAATGTGTGAATTAAGAAACTGGGAGAATGCACATAAATTTTAATTGTAAACACAGTCTGAGCAGTTAATAAGGGATGATTGAGGGGTGGGGGTAAATGCTATTTGCTGGACAAGGCAGAGGCTGTCGTCTTCTACTGGTGTTTGAGTGAAATTTCTGCTGTTCTCAGGTTTGATGTCAGAATGACCGACTGATGTTATCTTAGTGTGACCTCAATGGCTAGTTCTACTCATTCACTTTGGCTGTCATGCATCAGAGTCCATGCTGAAGCTAGAGGCAAGCTTTACCTGGCTCATAACACTGAGAGTGCCTGATGCCAAAGCTAATTTTTAAATTTCATTGACTAGATGAGATAAGGGCATATACGGAAATGTCTTCAGTCTAAATGTGGCCACAGCTGACCGAGGTAGATCAAAACTATGTCATATTTGTAGAGCTCCTTAAGCACATAAAAGGTTCTGAAAGTGCCACCTATTAACTGCTCATTTCTCCTGTTCTATTTTTAGATTGCAGAATAGCCTTCCAAAGGAAAAAATAAAAGATCTGTCACTTGAGACAGTTAAAACCAGACTCGTACAATACTAGAAAACAGCCTTGAGTTTTTATAAAGGCTTGGAAAGCCTTTCTGAAGGATGAAATCCAAAACTGACAGCCAGAAGGCTGCTTCTGTCTGGTACTTCTATAGAGGCTGCCTGAGAAAGGGGCCCAGAAAGCTGTACATCTTTTCATGTTTTTGTTCTCTTGTCATTATTTCTTTCACCTGTTCACTTTAAAATGTTATAGCTATAGATTAACTTACCAAATGCAGGCAGTTCAAAGTTGAATGCAGTGTTAATTCTAAACTGATTTGTTTGGCATTTGGAGTAGGCTGGACATGGCAATATTTATGTAATGATTTTTCGATATTATATAAGCTTCTGTACTTTTTACTCACTTTCACAGGAAAATGTGTCAATAGTTTGTCTTGCTTTTTTTGTTAAGAGTTTTGAGATGGTCCTAGAGGCATAGGGAGATTTTAGGCACTTCTCAATCTGATTGTTGTGAAGCTTCACACTACTCCAGGAAAACATCTTAGCCATATCCAAATACTTTTTAAGTGACTTTGTGATGTAGATCCCATACTTAGTTTCTTTTTTTTTTAATGTGCAAGTTTCGATGCAGAGAAGCAGAGGTTACTTAGAAACAAAAGCACTTGTGTGTGTCCTCAGTCACCAGCTAGATGCTAACTTACAGAAATATATTTTTAAACTCTACAATTGGTTGCAAGAGAAACAGTCTTACAATACACATATAAATATCTGTTAGTAAAAGTACTTTTAATTAGACTACATCTTCAATGAGCACGCGAAGACAATGTGTTGAATTGATGTCCAGCTTGTTAACTCTTGTTGTGTGCCTGCTAAAACATACACGTTGTTTACAAGTTGAACAGAATATGTAGAATGCCATTGTTGCTAAAACAATGATGGATTAATCACATAGGAACTCAATTATCTCCTGTATTTCATAGATTTCTGCCTTGTATCATCAGTTCATGAATATTTGATATGCTGAGCATGCTTCATTGAAATAACTAATTACAAATGCTGTGATTTATTGAAAGTACTTTACTGAAGATTTAATAGAAATATCTATTCCAAAGTAATCCAAACACAGATTGTGTGTTTGCTTTTTTAAAGTTCCAAGCAGTATAATAAATTTTCTGCTTTAATTGCATGTTAACCTTTGAGAAATTACACCTCTGGGAAAGCCTTCTACTGCAATATACAGTTTCTGGACTTGGAGGCGGTACAGTTGCAGGTAACTGTTATGGCAAGAAAAGCATAATCTGCCTTTATGACCATGCTAGATCCAGATGCTTTTTGGACTGTAAGTTTTTGTGTAAGACCTCAACTCCTAATAAAGGTCTTTCTAAATTAAGTCATGTGACAACATGTATCATCTATTTATGAGCAGGGGGGAGACTGCCTTAACCTATGCCTGAGGCCTAAAGAAGCCTGTAAATGTTCTTTGCTGGGAAGCTCTTATTTATTGGCTAAGATTTTTAGATATGGCCTCCTTTTCAAAAGGGGGGGGAAAAATTATGTTCTAAGTGGAGAGCATATTTACATTCCTGAGCCTTGAATATAGTCTAACAATTCCAAGAAGGAATCAGTTGCAGGAAAATGAAGAGGGTGTGTGGTTAGAAACCACTGGGTCTAGCTTTGGCTTCCAGCTGCAAAGATAATTCATATATTTTGCCATACATAAAAACTGTATCAGTCTACATTTGATGCTTCTTTTGTTGTGTACTTGAAGTTCTGAAAGGTCTCGGACTTCTGCACCTGCTAGTGCCTGCATGTAAGACGTGCAAGATCCAAGTAGAAACATTAATATTGGAAGGGCATGTAGGTATGAATGCTTGATTCCTTATGCTTTTTGGAAGTAAATTAAAAAAAAAAAATGTTATTCAAAGCCATATCAAAAATTCTTTAAAAATATTACAAGAAAGAGGATAAAAATCCAAAACATCAATGTTGCATTTTTATTGATCCTGGTTATCCTGTGAGGACAAAAGGTGAGGGATCAGCCATGTATCATTACTAGGGAAGGTACGTAGACTTATTTAGACATGGCAACCCTGGACATGTGTCAAGAATTATAAATCGTGAAGTTCTGGGATAAGATCAGGCTACTCAGTCTCACTAAGTCAAGTCTAAGTAGAGTTCTAAATCTTGTGGCTGCAAAGAGACATTTACAGATGTGTGGAGCGTTAGTGATGTTTGTCCTCAGTTTGGTAGCAGGTAAAAGTGAGATGAGCTCTTGCTGTTGAAGTGAGTTGCAATTCAAGCAGGCAGATGGGTGGATGGGGCTCGCTGAAAGGGTATTGCTGAAAGAAGTTCTTATGGTTAGGGGATTTCCTCAAGTATATGCTTAAGCATCAGTATTTTTTCTATATAAAAGTTAAATCTTGTAAGTAATTTTTTTACTGATAATCTCAATCCCTTCTCAACGTAAAACCTGGATTAAAATGTCAGAACCAAAGTAATACACTGACTAAAGAATCTGCAAGCATGTAGTTCTACTGCTACTAAATATATTTAATAGTAATTATAAAGAAATCCCATTTGATTGTTGGTGCAAAGTGCACCTATTGAAGTAGGTTATATAAAGATAAATCTGCTTGCTATGTAATTAATTCAAATTAGCAGAGCCTGTAGGTATGTGACCATTTTCCCAATATTATATTAGACTTCTGAGAGGAATTTAATAATTAGTGTTCAACCACATAACTAAAAAAAGTATATTAAACATGCTCTCTATTCAATTTGCTGTAATTATTTGTTAAATAAAGATTACACACTGAAATATTTTGTATCAATTGTAAATTCAAACGTTGTGCAGATTTACTGTTACTTAGTGTCATATACTTCTAAACAATTAAAATGTGACAGAAGAATACCATTTGCTATTAGAATTTAGATGACCAGAATTCTGAAAATTTATTTTATGTGCGTTCAAAGTTTTCTGAAAATTGAGGGGCTACTTGTTGAGTAAAACCAGCCTGAAATAGTATTTTGTTCAGCAGTTCTTACCAGTGCACGTCTCACAAATCTACTGTGACAAACCCAAGAATCACAAGATTTTGCTGTTTATTTAACATGTTATGTACCTTGACGTTGCAGATTTTTCAAAGATACTCACTAAGAATTTTGCACTTGAAGAGAATGCTTTTGAGATGGTGCTATCTTCTTAAATGTTTCAAAACTTCACTTCTCTCAATCTCTAGGCAAATTCTTCTCTATGGTCTTCATTACAGTTTTTCACCTGTAAAAGTCCAAGTATTTCTCCCATGGGACAAGTTCATACTAGGTACCTGACACGCTTTGCTGTGTGAATTGGAAAGAAAAGCATAATATATTAAGAGCAGGTGAGTTGTTTAACATGCCTTTCAGAGCTGGAAATCATTTCCTGGCTTTTTTTTTAATGCATCTACTAGTTTGTTTCCTAAACGTGAGATGCATTGCTTTCCGAAATTGGTACTGTAAACAACCCGGTACAGTTCTGAACTCTCCTTTGTCCCACAAAGTCATTGTACATCTGGTCCCTTAGAACATTGGTTTTGGTAGCAATGTTTTCATTCATAAACAATTCCCCTTGAGAAAAATGTAATATCAAGGGGTTTAGAGAGAGATCTATTTGAGGAGGACTTTAAATTACAATTCCTGACTGTAAATAAAGGAGCAACTTCAAGGAATGTTTGCCATAGTTCAGACAAACATTGTGATCTGTGACTTTCAGTGACATTTCAATATATGAATTTACTACTTAATATGATAACACTTAAAGTGTTTTTATTTAAATGATCAGTCTGTACTTTTAACAGCTTAATGTTGAGGTAGTTGTGTCAAGTGTCTGCTAAATATTTATTGTCTGTGCAATAATTTTGTCCCATAGTTAAGCTGTGATAATTATATTTTGCTACTTGTTATAACCCGGGGTATTATTGCTCAGAAGCACCGTGAGTTATATTTCTCTGTGTCAGTTCAATAGCCTGTGACCATCTGAAGTAATTGGCATTGAGAAAGAGAACTCATCTATGACAATAAAGAAATCATAGTTGAACTTGCTTTTGGAGGTTGGGGTGGGGAAGAAGATAAAAATAAATCCAGTGGATGTAACGAAATAGAGTACCAGCTCTAAGAGCCATGTTTGTTAAAGTGCAGTGACTGATTAATACGTGTGGATATGGGGTTAAGTGGGGATTTGAACACTTCACAGTTAATAAAATAACATAAAGATAACCCAAAAGCTCTGGGAAAAATATTGAATGCATTTTAAAATACAGGTTCGAATAGGTTAAATGATGTAAGTCCTGAGCAGAATAAGTTATAAGGCTTGGTTTTGTGAGCAGGTTACTGTTAGATAATGACTGACTGACTGACTGCTGACCTGCAGTAACTGTTCAGGTATTTATTGTTTCTCCATAGCAAATACGAGATAACTTACCTGTATAGCAGATTCTCAATATGTGATTATAATGAGTTGATGTGAATTTGAGAACTATGACTGAGAAAGGTAAGAAGACAAAAATCTGAGTTCAAGGTAGAGAGTTATTAATTTAAAGTATAATACAAACTTGGGATTAGAACCAAGATTCTTCATCTTTCATATTGGCCCGTAAATAAGAATCATACTTTATTTTGCTTAGTACCTATTGTACGTTTTTGTGACACTGTAATCATGATCACTGTAATCATTGTGGCATATTCCTAGTGGGATATTAAACTGGTATGGATACTGTCAGTGTGTGGTCCTTTTAAGTTCTCACACCAGTTGTGGATTTACTGTATAACAAACCTTAAAGAGGCCCAGCTGGCCTTCCCCTACCTTTGTCTTTGAAGCAAGGAATTTTTAAATGATGCATTAAAACAATGGAGGGGCCTATATAGTGAGAGGGGGGGTATATTTCTCATTGTACTCTAAAGTAACCTGGATCTTGGCAGCTAAAGCGTGCTCTTAGGAACTAAGAAACACAGGATTTTTTTTTTTTAACCTTTAATGAATGTCACTTATTCAAAGCTATCAAAGACGTAAGGGACTTCTTTTCGCGTATGTGATAGAGTGAAATCTGTAAGAGCCGAGTTTGCCAAATAATGAAGGTGCTTCTGGGTTGGACACTTTGGAATTGGCAAATGAACCAGTTGATTGTGCCCATAATGGAATGGGCTTTGCTGACTGCAGGAGTCTTCTGATGGTGCCAGTTTACCATCTCTAAAATGAAATGTGTTTATGTACTGAAATGGGGAGCTCATCAAGAAAGCTTGTCAATAGTCAAGTATTTCCAGTATTATGTAAAATATGTAACACAAAACCAAAACTGTTGTAGGGTAAATGAGCAGGGAAGAGAAGGGAAAAGAAGATTGAACCGTCATTTTTACAATAAAAGAGAAGGGATCTCTTGCTGAATCATTTTATTGTTCCTGGAATAGACACAAAGCAAGTCATTTACAAATATTTGCAGATCAAAAACCAAGACTGAGTTACTTCTATCACAAATAGATTATCTGCGTGCCCTGTCCTCTGGGAGAAAGTAATTTCCATTGGCCTGAAATGCTTTGTACCTTCCCCAGGAAGTTTCATGAGGAAAAGAGGACTGTTGTGGTCTGGTGCGGTTTATTAAATAACCTTGTCACTCAGATGCTATGTTGGTCCCCTGAGGGAGGATGAAAGAAAGCTTTCAGATCTCTAATCACCCGTGCTTTAGGCTCACCTGGAAAGTAAGGTGAACAGATCTTAGACTTTTCCATGAATGTTCCATCAGTTTTACTCAAAGTGGAATTATTGAGCAAAAGAGATCAATACATGCCAGAATGTAATACAGCCGAACTGGCACACCTGCCCAAGACTTGGCAACCTACATTGAAGACTTAGCTCATAATTAGGCAAAACAACCAGCTGAGCAACAGTGTCAAGTATCTGCCATTAAACGAAACCCACTCATCCTTCCTCATAACTTGTTGTAAGCATAGTGTCCCACAACATTCATTGTATCCTATCCAGCAAGATACAAAATTTATGGATCCTATATTGACTTCTGCTGAAGTCAAGAAGTTCAATTATTCAGCTAATTGAAACATCTCTGCTTTGCCATTCTCAGATTGTGTCAGAACAATAAAGTTCATTAAAGTGACAAAGAAAGCCTTTGAAAAGGGACCATAAGAATAAATGAAGATGTGGTGGGCTGTGCTTGATTGGGTTTAAAGGCCAGATTCTTTTGATAATAAGGGGTTTTTTAAGCACTGGATTGTGTTTTCCCTCTTTGCCCTTTCACACTATTTTACGTGATAGTTGGTAATAGCACCATCCTTACATGTCTTTGCAGCTTCATGGGTTTTAACTTCCTAGTTTTGAGATCTACAGGGTTTTTTTGTTTTCAGTTATCTCAAGACTGGAGTGCAGGATTCCAGTTTGAGTTTCCTCTGTGAAGGTTTTTAGCTTACTGTCTGCTGCTTCAATGAACGTGAGACAAGTTTAAAGTAGAAACAGAAATGATATTTTAACCAAGGCAAAATTAATTTTTAATTAGGAAATTGCATAAAACAACCAGCTGAGCAACAGTGTCAAGTATCTGCCATTATTCCTGTGTTGGCTTTTTTGTTGCTTACAGGATTTTGTTTTTTGAGTTTTTTGAGATTCTTCTGTTCTATGGGTCACTAGAGATACTGGTCAGGAGAGCTCCATCACTATCTCCATCCACTCCATCCACAACCCCAGAGCAGGGTTCTGTTCCAGAACTGATTTCTTCTTTTAATGCCTGGAGATTATGTAGTTGCAATTCAATGTTAGCAGAGATGAAAGGCATAATGTCACAAGAAGTTTTCTAATATGTGGGACAGCTTTGTGTTTTGGCTTTGGCTTTTGCAGACTGATAATTAAATACTTCTAAAATTTCAGAAGAAATTTCTTTAACTAGAGCAGGATGATGGTGTGTGAAGTGCCTTTATCAGTGGTATTTTTATTTATGGCCTCAGGCAGTAAGTAGTATTGCAGTTATACATTTATTTATCTAATGGTTTCAATGCCACATACTGGAAAAGCTGTCTCCACAAAGAGGAGTGGGAAGAGGGAGTTGACATCCTAGAGCAGCTTCTTTCCCTTTTAATGGTGTAAACAAACTTCTGGTTGCACAGCGCTGGGCCCCTTGTGGCATGATAAAATTTCAGCGGTAATGTTACATATTTGTTCTGTGCTTTGTTTTTTACCCTGTAGATGTGGTTGCTTTATCCTTGGGTGTGCCTGATGAGTGGACTCCCGCCTCCTGCCTAAGACACATGCTGTTGCAGCAGGAAGCACACAGAGAGTTGTGTGTTGCCAGTGCCCGTGCACTTCTTGCACTCTGTGTTTTATTTCTGATGACAGAAGAAATCAGTGCATTAACAGCTTTGCTTGTGTGTGTGTGTACAATAACTTTTGTTTTGTTTTCCTCATCCCAGAGAAATATATCCTGAAAATTAAAATCTTCGTAATTTTAATGAAAAGTCTGTATGTTATAATTGTTATCAGTGCTTCAACCTTTTTTTTTTCTTTTTTTTTAGGATCCTTACTGGGTTGTTGCAAAGTTCCTGTTCTCATTTTTGAGGGGAGTGTGTTTTAAAAAGGCAGTACTTTGTATTCACTATACAAAGACAATGTCTTTGAGTCAAGTGGGCTGTAGAAATTAGATCTTATCACCTGAAACAGTTTAATTTTCAGTCGTTTTCTCAGTATTGATTTTTTTTTTTTTTCTTCCCCCTTTATATTTCCACAAACAGAAAAAGGCTGACAGGACAGAAAGCAAACTTCTGAGAAATCGTTAAAGAATTTCTTTTGCTGATACAATAACATACAGGCTTTGTTAAAAAAAAAAATTAAAAATTAAATAGACTTAATCAAAAATCCCATTGAAATTCTTTGACAATTGTTTTTAAAAAACCACCAGTGCAGTAATATTTTTTCCTTCCATTTCTGTTGTCTTTTTGAAGTTGTTAGATGCACTAGTAGTAGAAAGGAAGAAATACAATAAAATGAAGTTATGCTTAACTACTTCGACTGCAAAGAAAGAGGAACTTTTTTTGTAACTTAGAAAGAGTACGCTGAGGATTTTTATGTGGAAACTAAATTCTCAGTAGCAAAAATCACTACTGTGTTCTGTAGACTTCAGTAGAGAGCTAATTTATGTTCTCACCCATACATATTTTAAACCACTGAGAATACAGATTTTCTGTAATACTTTTATTTTACCTCAGTTTTTTTTTCTTTCTCAAGGGTTGCCATTTTTTACCCTTCCTCATCCTATTTCTCATATTGTGCCTTTCCCGGGTTTTTTTGCCCTATTTTCAGCCTAGCTTTCTGCCCCTCATGTCTTCTGTTAACTGTATTCCTCTGTCTGCCTTCCAAACTGTAATGCTTCTGTAGTCTTTATACTGTGTGAACTATTCAGTACACTTTTACATAGTGGTATGAAGCAATATAGAGGTCATGATGGAATATAAGATATTAGTAATATTTAGTGTTTCCCAGACAATTGCTGATCAAATTGTAACGATAGTTGCAGAAGGGGAGGATGATTCCTGTTTGAATTGGTGTGATGTCACTTACCCTTAATGGTAAAATATGTACCTGTGTCAAGGCTTACTTTCCATCAGAAGACACTTTTAACTACTTGTATTACAGCTGTGTTGTACTGCTTTTCCTGAGTTTTCTTGGCTCCAGCAGGGTATATTGTAAACAATTTTTGTTAAATCTGTAGAGCAGGAGCAGCTGGTACTCTTTGCAAATAACAGACAAAAATTTGATGCTTTATGTGGTAAATAATCAGAGTATACCTTTATATATGCTTTTGTCAGTTCTTACATATAAGGCTGTAATCTCATCTTGCACTCTAAAAATAGTAAGCTTTTGTCCATATGTAAAAGTACTATACTTTTAAATTAGTTCTGCATATGGGACTGTGATTGTGTAGAGATATTAGCCAGCTCCGAAAGGAATTTGTCAGCCTTCTGGAGATTTTGCCTCAGAAGCACACAGGAGTCAGGATCATAGGGTAAGCACATGTATAGGTAATATGCAGATAACATACTTATTCCTACCTTGGATATGTGATCCTAAGATGAATTCCAGAGTTTTCCTGAGTATGGCTCATTCTTTTTTCTTATTTCAGTTTCTGTATATCATATTGACCATTCATTTCTTCTTTGTTTATTTTAGAGAGCCTTAAAATTGCAGAGCTTAACATTGTCTTATAATCACTTTCTAGACAGAACCAATAAGGATTCTGACTAAAAATCAGTTCTTTTTTGTTCTTAATTCAGTGACATGTAAATTGAAGGTAACCAGGGAAACCAAGAGCTTGCCATCCTTATATACTTGGCAGAGTGCTTTCTGGGAATAGAGTATTCACCAATCTGTCATGATCAGTGTTCTTTGAGAACACAATATATGAAAATAATCTTAACACACATAAGAAGCAGGAAGACAGGATCCTCTTAATGTGAAAGTAATCGTACAGTACTCAAAACTTGTCATTTTGCTATGAATTTACTGGAGGCACTAGGAAATCACTAGGCTGCAAGAAAAATGCTAAATGCACAGTAAACTACTGTGCATCACATTCAGGTTTTTTGAGCAGTATCACAGGTGCTTGTAGATGGAGATGCAATTTAGAATGCTCTTATTAGGAATCAGTTGTACCTCTAGACTTCGATGCACTAAGGAATATGCACTGTGTGTTTCCTCACCTGTGTGAGGAAATTCAACCCTGTGTAGCTGTAGGCTTTACATATGTGATCCAAGAAGTGCAGATACTTGACTTTTTTCCTGGTAGATGGAGCTGTAGAGCAGAATCTACTTCCATTCTCTCGTGAATTTAGCCAGGCAGAAACTATGGGCAAGTATGACGGTTTGGGATCTTGGTGTGGAAGGTATGATAGATACACAAAATAGTTTCCTGTAAAAAGTGGTGTTTGTCTTCATGTCCCTGGGATGTTTTGTGGTTACAGCAGGCATCAGGTCCTCCTGAGGGTGATGTGTGTTCTCAAAGGAGGCAGGTGATGGCAAAGGGTTAATTGTAATAAAATGTAGTAGTTCTTCAATATAATAAATTTAAATATTTACTATATGAGAATCATAGACATAAAAGCAGTGTACCCATGCTTAGATACTGGCCTCTGATATGTTAGTTCTAAATTTAGATTGCGACAAATCTGTAATTCAAAACTGGCAGTAGAAGACTAAATCTTTAAATGCTTTTAGAACTAGGCTGTTTCTTTTATGTGTTATTCTTGCAGGGCCAGAGGGCTTTCTTTGTGATGGACTTCAGAAACCTCCTTCATTGCCACTGTACTGAGAACAATGGTACCTACACAGGCTAATTTCTAGGATTTGACATTTAGAATAACTTTTCCATCCCTGTGCTGCTAACAGATATGTACTGTACAATCTGTAAAATTAATTATGAATCCTATGAAGATATTTGGAAAATGTTTCAAAACAAATTAAAAATTAATGACAAACAGTCAAATTTCTTTTGTGGCTTGTATTGTTTCACCTGCAGGTAACTAAAAACCATCCAAAAAAGCAAGCATTAGGTTCTAATTTGGAGTGACTTATTGAAGGAAAATAATTACTAAACCTCTAATGATCTTTTTTGACAACTCCTTGATTCTTCCAAGTTGTTGGTAAGAGCTGCATTGAGCTTGCTGAGAGCCCTGGCTCTCACCGGAGTAATTCAAAGAAATGCACGCCCTGTGTTCATTTAGAAAAAATTATAACTTTAAGAGCACATCTAGAGATGGTTTTGGTCTTTTTTCTTGCAGCATGTGGTAGAATCACAGCTGCTGGTTCTGTCACTCATATGCTGTAGTATCGGTTGCCCAACAGCCATAAAGAATAAGCAGAATAAGAATTTTTATATAATAATATAAAAATAGCTGAGTCCTACACATATTGTATTTGAAAGAAACAGACCAAATACAACGCAGTGATTCAGTTCATTGTTTATGTGTCTGCATGTGGTAATCAATGTCAAAAATATACCAAACAAGAGCTTTTTAGTCTTCCACTTTAAAATGCCTTTGCTTGATTTTGAAAATAAAAAATAAGAGGTTGAAAAGGGTCTATGAAGTTAATTTCCCATATGTAATTGCTATAAATTATGACAGCAGCATTTAGGAAACATGGTTTTTCATTTATCTAATATTACTGAAAGACCACCTTCTCTCACTTTCTAGAGTCTTCCTAGCTTTGTCCATGTTTAATAGAAGAGCTTGCACTATTTGAAGCCTTCCTTTACATCTGAATGTGCAAAGGGGGGACATGCTTCAATAGTATGTAATGGTCTTTCTTTTGACCAACAAACCAGCGACCAAAGAAACTTGAGATCTAAAATCATGGTCTATCTGGTCAGAAAAAGACGAGTTGCTGAACTAACTACTGAAAGGATTCCCGTTCTCTGTGGTTCATGCAAAGTTTCAGTCAGAACCAGTGATTTTCACTGCGCTAAACTGAGTAGGACGGTATAGCCTACAACATATTGCACAACCACACAGGACTTAAAAGTGAAGTTAAGACTGTATTCAGAGTGGAAAGTGTGTGGGATGTGGCTGCACATGTGAATCCGTTTACCTACAAGTGAGGTACAGTGTTATATGTCGAATATGCAAAGCAACAGTTTTATTTATTAGATAGTGAAAGATTAGAGTAGTCAATTTATTAGCACTGTTCCAGAAAGGCATCTATTACCTTTCTCCTTGTACGAATCTGAAGCAGTTACAAAGCAGGTCTGTGATCTACATTGATACTTGTAAAGCACAGGAAATGAGAAAAGATGGCTTCTTGAAATACTTTCCCATCCAGTTTTTGTGATTCTGTTGTTAAGGTTGATATCCATGCGGTATTCTGTTGCAGTTAGGGTAACTGGTTTATTAGTGCTACAGTATTACCTAAAGTCCAATTTTTGTCTCACAGCATATGTAAGGTAGTTTAGATGTCAGTAGATTTTCTTGATGTCTTTTTTTAACAATTTGCTTATGCTTTGTTTCTTCCCGTGTTCTAGATGACCTGTTGGTAAGAAGTGGATACATTTTCTGTATGGTGGTTTTAGAGTTGTCACATGAGGCTTTGACCATGAGGCACAGAACAGTGACTGAATGTATTCCATTGGATACTGAAGTTAGAGCAACGGATTATTATTCATCTGGGGAAAGCAGTCCACATTCACAGGCTGGAATTGTATTTTATCTTTGTGAAGTTGTCCCATCCTAAGTCGTGTCTTGACTCTTAAGCTGCTGACTGACGATAAAATCTTGACCTTTTCAACCAGTCTGCTTAGCTTAGTAAATTTATTTTCACAGGTTAGTGTATCAGAAATAAGCATTGGCAATACTCTTTGAAGTAACAAACAAAACTAGAACCATGGAACTCTTTCTGATAGTTTTCTAAGATCTGTTGACGTGATACACACCAGCCCCCATGTGTACTTGCCACAGAGGAAAATGCCACATCATTACTGCATCTTCACTCCTTGAGGTGTACTTCCCATTCTATTATGTGTACTGTTCCATATTTCAATCTGAATTAAAGAAAAACAACAAAAAACCCTATAAATACATATGTTTAAGTAACAAGTATTTCTCCTGTAAGTTTCTGTTAGAGTTTGAATTGTGAGAGGTTTGGGCCTTCCTGCACCTGTTTGTCATTGTTTTTTTTTTTCAATGAAGAGTGCCAGTTTTAGGTGAATGTTTCTTACATAAGACAGCATACAGATACCTAAATTCTGGCAGACTTCACCAGAGAAGTAATGCTAAACACAAGCCTATTGGTCAGTTAATAGATCACATATTACTTGAAATCATCATTCACTTGGAGAGAATTCAGAGTTTGTACACTTTAGATGGCATGTTAAACTGTGTCTACCTTCTTAGCCAAAACACCACACATTCTTTGCAAACACTTGAATCACTGTTTGGAGAGAAGGAAAAAAAAAAGTAGATGTTTTACCAGGGATGCAGTAAAAATGTCTAAAATTTATATGCACGTACTTTCAGCAGGTAGCACGGTGTTTCTCAGGTAGTAGCACAACATCTATGGAAGCCAGTTGGGGATTGACTGGCTGTTCAGAACAAGAAAATAATGTCTAGGGATCATTAAGCGCATTAGGCAAAAACTACAGCATTTACTCTGTGCATTGCCAACAGGATAGTCTAATTTCTAAGTGAACTTGTCCCTAGGTGGCCTTGATATGGAAGCAAGTGGAGATAGGAAGGCTGTCTAATCTTTACTTAGTTTCGTGATTTTTAGTCCAAGTCACATGCCTCAGCACTGCTGAATCTTTTTTGTACTCGGTTGGATTAGCTGAATTGTTCTGCCTGTGATCCACATGCCTTTGGTCTTTAATTCCTCAGATGCTGGTGATTGACTGACTTATTAGCAAATCAACAATAGTATGTTTGTTTTGCATAAAGAGGTGTGAATTGTAGGCTCTAAACTTTTAGTTTTGTCCTATCCATTCACAGAATGAACATGACCTTACAGTACCCTTGGTAGTGAACAGAGACATATAGTACTGTGTGTCTTCATTGCAGCAGTTAATATATTTCAATATAGGCATTAAAGTTTTTATGATTTCTTAACAAAGTTTATAAGGTGGGCTTTAAAAGTAGGAGAGCATGGTGATACAAACCTGGGAGGATGCATTAAATTCAGTAGAGCCTCAGACACTAATTTTAACAAACTACAAAAAGATGATTACTTGCTTGTCAGAGGCTATTGATTTAGATGTTGCACACATTCTCTTTTTACTAGTGAAACCCGGTGCTATATTTCTCTGAAATTCCAGAGCCATATCAAAGTTCTTTGTAGGGAGCCAAGACTCTAAAGAGGGAATACCTTGTGCAGTAAACATGTTCATTAGTACTCAAATGCAAAACTGTAGTTTATGCAGTATGAGTAGTCTGAATTCAGATATATATGCAGGAATTAAAAGTTCAGAGATAACTTGTTTCAAAGAAGGAGGAGAAAAATTCATAGTATGTAAATGTTTTGCTTTATTTGGTTTAAAAATTTCAGTATGAAGCAGGATCCATGACCCTCCAGTATGCTACGATGTTAACTACTATATTTAATGTGTTGGTCATTCCACCTTTTAACTGAAAACAATTTTAATTTCTCAGGTAGGAGAGTCATACTAAACAAAAACACCATAAAGCTCCACTGATTTAAATTTTGTTTCCTTTCTCCTACTGGAGAAGCTGCAACACAAAATTGGCACTAGGCATGATTTTTGTCCTGTTAAGAAACTTAATCAGGGTTATGGGAAGCATTGTTCTCTACCTGTAGCAAATCAGAATAGGTTCCAGTATCATAAACTACTTGTAAAATCACCTCATCTCTATACCAGCATCCAGAATATCACCAGTGAAGATACTTGTGAGATAATTAGTAATGGTCAAAGTTACATGAATATGACAATTCTCTCCATCACTTTGAAGGATCTAAGGGAGTTAAGAATAGCTGTGTTACAGCTTGTCTATAAGCACTGTCTTCACCACATACTGTTTTATTTTGCAGTATATTAATAATGGATGATCACTATTTTTAAGGAGCATGAATTTTTAACGGAAAAGAATATATGCCTCAAAGAGAGTGTTATTTTACCTTCATAAAAAACTTGTAAGCAATAACTTTTACACTATCATTTATTTATTAAAGAACTATAGAAACCAATAACAGCATAGATTATTAAAGTAATGCTGATAAGATGTAATTAGTTACATGTCAGATAAACACAAACCATGGACAACTACTTTGTGAAGGACCTTGTAGCTGTTTTCTGTGGAACCTCTTTTGTGTTCAGCCTGAGTTGGCAGATGCCTGCCTCTGCAAGCATAGCATGACAGATCTGAATCTTTTACTGGATTTGTTTTTTAACATAAAACTTTATGTTGCTTGCTTCATCGTTAAAGGGCAACTTGAAGCAGACAGGTATGCAATAAATCCTTGTGCTCCCTTGTGAATGGAATTACAGGTCTTAAAATCCCAGATGTCCTAAGATTCGTTGTTCCGCTCTGTTTTTATGAATTTTTGCATGCTCACTTCCACGAGCCAAAGGAAATCCCAATGACAACTACTGCACGGATGCAACGTACCTTCTATTCTAACATCGTGCTGCCAGGCTTGCTGCTTGCCTGTGCACGTATTATGCTTAGGACAGGAAGGCAAAAGGCTGCAAAAGATTTTTATCAACTACTAAAGTGTTCAAGTGCAGAGAGACCTACCTATCCCAAACGTAAGAGGTGCCTCATGAGCAAAAAAAAATATTGTAAAATATGTAAAGGAAAAAGAGAAACAACTTTTTTCAGTGATGAGAAAGATGGGTTGTGGTTGCTGCGTGTTGAGAGTTAAAGGTAGTAGAGAGGGAGTTAGAGAGGAGGTGCTGCCTTGAGCACTGGGACTGACATATAAAGATACACTGGAAGCCGTAATGAGGTACTGGAGCTCTGATAACAGGGGATAAACTGCAAAGTAGAATATTAACTTCCAGGGATTTGGATAGAATCAGACTGAGTGAATAATGAGGCATTTAAGTAACAAGTGAATAGTTCATGTTCCAGCCAAGCCCTGTGAGTTTATATTCAATAAAACGTCTAGTTAAATTTGATCGCTNAAAAAGACACCAGACAAGCAAACCAGCATAAACTCTTTCTGTAGGTGTGAGGGAACAAAATAATTTTTATAGGATTCTATACCTCTAACCTTATATAAGAGGGAACATAAAATTGCAACTGAACCTCATGGATTTTTATGCAGTGGCTAAACATACTCACATTCATNAAAACCAAAACAAAAAAACCCAACCCCAACACCCCCACCCACCCCCCAGCCCCCACTTTGTTTAGCTGTTAGCTGTGGTTTTGATAAAGTTATCCTTATGTTAACGGTTTTTATATGGTCAATTTGCACTGGATTAAAGTCTCCTGTGGATTTTCTTGGGCTGTGGTTTGTCACAGTAGACCACAGGGCTTCCTTTGGAGCCACTTCACCATCTTAATTAAATCTGTAGTTAGGCTTATTTAGCTATTATTTGCTTCATAGAATAAAACATTGGGGAGATTGGTGTCTGCTCTTGAGGGTACTAAAAGTAACTGCTTTAATTAAACAAAAAATGAAGTTACCTTCGCATTTTGAAGTGCTAACATTATTACCACCTTCACCAGTAACTATTTTTTAAATAGAGAGGTGTAACTGCTACCAGAAATGCTTAGCTCTAAATTATGAAGTTTTATGAAGCAGACTTCTTCACTGGGTGTTCTTTATGTTTTAGGCCAAAAGTTGATGAGTTGTTAAAAAATGTAAAAGTAAAGTAAATTTTGTGATTTTTTTTTTTTAAATTGAAGTTGGTTTACTTTTAAAGAAAATTAGTCTCTTCTGTTTTCTTACATGTTATTCATTTACTTTCCACCCCCTGGATTTTTCATTTCAGCAAAATAAGTTTTTTACTATACTAACACTGTATGCTGTTTTCATCTCTATCTGAAATTATCTGATGAAATATTTCAAATAATCTTCTTGTCTTAAAACTCTTACGGTCCCATTTTTTGAGAGCCATTTCACAGCTATTCCTAGAGATTCAGCTGTATACACAGTAGGTGACCGTCTGCGCTGGGAGCAGCTTGCAGTTGGAGTAATTGTTTTTACTGAAATCAGCGTAGTTCGTATTCTTAAAGAGAAGAAATGGTACTAATGTTTGTCTGGTTTAAGGGACAGAAAGGATCAAGTTATGATCCTAGAAGATCACGGAAAGATTACGTAGTAGTTGTGCATAATTAGTGTGTGATTTATTTATTTGTTATACTTCTCTTAATTCTGAAGTAATAATAGGCTTTTGTGTTTGTGTAGAGAACTGGAATTTGATTTTATGGTAAGTACAGTCCTTAACCAGGATTGTAGAATGAAACAAAGCTGTGAAACCCTGGCAGAATGACTCTAGTGATGGGAAGTGCAATAAAGGAAGCTGGAGAAAATGATTGACAAAATGTTAGATGGCAAACTAAGAGCAGGGTGTCTATTAATATATCAAAGACTAATAATGTCTGTAACAGCCACTTTAAGAGACAGCAGAACATGCAGATTAAGAAATATTTGAACACCGCCTTTAGGGATGCAAAAAAGGGACTGTTGCTACCTGTGTGTATGCATGTTTAGTTTGAAAACACAATAGACTGGGATTAACTAGTTTGTCCAAGAGTAGAGTAATCCACTGTATGCCTGGGAGATGAGAGTTCACCAGTGTGTTCCTGGACGTGCCTGCCATGGGTCAGGGTCCATGGAAATATGGACTGGAAAAGAGACTGTGGCTGATAGGGGAGGTAGGTCTTGCTGGAAGGGTACTACTGGTTTGCATTTCTCAAGCGTTTAAGCAAAATATGAGAAATTAGAATCCCTGCTCCATGGGAGGTTTGATGGGGGGTTGTTGTTTGTTTGATTGGGTTTTTTGTGTTTTTTTGTGTTGTTTTGGTTTTTTTTTTTTCCCCTTAATGCTAAGCTATTGGCCTGTAGGTTGTTTTGCAGTCCTTATTCTCTGGCTTCTATCAGAAATTTCACATTCAATAGGATATATTTTAGCAATAGAAATAACCAATGGTAACTGTTCTAATTTTCATAAATTGACTTTTTCTGAAGAATAATTCTATTGACAAAATTCTGTTGGTACCCTAAGTACATGCACGGGTAGGAGACCACTGCATCACTTGAGTCTCTTACAAGATTTCCTTGAAGAGCAGACTCTTCTCTCCTGAAAACAGCACCTTGGGACGACTTAAGGGGGTGCTTGATCCTCAAAAAGTCTTTCTACAGAGGACTCCCTTTCACATTACAGTGCATTGAGACTTGTTTTGCATAAGCAGTAAGAATAAATAAGTTCTAGAAGGTGAAGAAGCACTGCAGGTAAATATTTTTAGCCAATGAGAATAAAATACAGAAAGAAATACTTCTTCGTACATTTGGTACGGTTTATAAATCCAGAGTTTTCCATAAGTTGCCAGCTGTTTAGTTTATCATGTTAGCTCTTGATGTTTTTCTGATAAGTATGAAAGATAAATAAATCTATCAAACTCTTACTTTCTAACTGCAATTGCATTTGCAGCACAGGATACACTGAAATAATAGATTGCTTAGCAAAGTAAATATATGAAAATGGTGTTTAGGATTTCAGTGTAAGCAGTAATTAGAGTATCGCTTGTCAGTTTTAGAGCATTGTGAAATATTATGGCATATTGTGACTTTATTTTTACCGAATCTGTTACATACCTGTCACGTTAATTCAACTAGAAAGCATTCTTTATGACAATTCATATAATATCATAAAGGCAACCAGTCATGTTTGTTACTGAATCATTGTATGTCTCAATGTTGGAATTAAATTGGAAGAGAAAAAGACAGCTCAGGAAGATGAAGCTCAGTATAAAAGGCATTTTAAAGGAAGCAGATCTTATTTTGCCACTCCTTTTGCAGCCATAAAATTCTTAAGATGTGAACTTGCTTAAATTAGATATATATGCAGGAATTAATATTTTGTCTAATATTGACAGAACTGATCACATGAAGGGCAACAAAATGCCCAAGGCTGGTGAAGAAAATGCAAAACTTTTATTATTTTATCAGATCTTAGACGGCAAGATGGATTTTTACTTTTCTTCAGTGACTCTGACGTTCTAGTATGTTTTACTTTATTGATCCCCATTCACTATTGACCAAAGCAGCCTCTTAGGTGTTCTCTTATAACGAATGCTAAGCTTTTGTGTAACTAACTTTAACCTTTTTCCTAAGTGAATGAATGGACCTCTGCAATTTATGTGTTGTGGAAAATATCCAATGCAGTTTTAAACTTTATTTAATGTCCTTGTGAACTGCAGCATCCATGTATGAGAAGAAATCATCCTTTATTTCTTGATTTGGTCTACCTTGGCATCTTGAAGTGTAGATTCTGGTGGTTGGTTGGCAGGGTGGTTTTTTTGTTGATGGTAGCTTTCTTAGGCACTGCTTGGAAGGAATCCAGTTTGTGTGTGATTGGTGTTTTAAATCTATCTCTTCATACTGTTTATGATTGGATCTTTTCAGTGCCTCTGACTTGTTTTCTGTGTTTTTAATTTACAGTTAGTCTCGTGCATTTCTCAAATAGCTTGAGATGTGGGCTCAAGCATTTTTACTTGGGCATATCTCTATGGTCTTATCTCCAAGGGCAGGTACAATAAAAGGTTTTACAACATTTCTGTAAACTGAATGTTTTTAAAAATGGGTTTGCAATCCTTTATGCAGCTTTAAATACGTTTGAACTATATTTGACTTTGTGGCTTCCTAGCAACATAGTGGAGTTGAATTACCTAGAGTTACATACAGCTGGTGCTTTTGGGCAAGTTTATCACACTTACTTGATGGTTATTTCACTGTAAATATATAGGAGATACAATTAATACTGGTTAGCGAAGCATCCCTCTGCTGATTTGTTTTATTAACATGGCATAGAACAGGGATAGTCAATATCATTAAATATTTTTATCCTTCTTGGATAAAAGTAACAGAGTAGTTATTAATTGAACAAATAAAACGGTTTTATGAAACATTGTTATATAGATATCTATATACTTGTCTAGCTTTATTTGTCTCTGAAATGGTGAAGATTTTTTCCAATAAAGTTTACCACTAGCTGAAGTGTTCTATATGCCAGTTCAAAACTGAAGTTGTTAATAACCGTGATAGGATCTACTAAAAGGACCTATAGCTCACCTAAAAGTAGTTTAGTATTCAAGATTGCTTTCTTCTTTTATTTCCAACTCAAAACAGGTTGAGCATGTTGGTGATTTTCAGCTTTGCTTCAGACTTCTGTACTTCAATCTTGAAAACTCAGGCCAGTTTTTGTCAAATAAGCTTTTTACTTTACTAAAGTAAAAATGCGTATGTACTTTTATTTATATTTCATTAGAATGTGCTTGCTACTGTGCTCTGTGATGGTAAGCTTATCCACTGGGCTTCAGTTGGACAGAAGAACTTTTAAAAAAGGACTGAAAAACTGGTAGCTGTGGGTTTGGGTTCCATTATTTGTCTAATTCAGAGTTTTCAGTATGATTTATATATTTAAGAGGTACTTTTTTGCTGGCCAGTGTGAAATAGCATGAGATAGTAACTATTGACTTTGAATACCTTATTTCTGCAACAACTGATTTTGATGGCTGCTCTTTACTAATCACTACTTAATAAATGAGGTCAAATGCTTAATGGTTAAATAAGAAAAAAAGATGATAAGTAGTGTGGCACTAAATAAACAGACACTGTTTCGCAGTTATAGCTGAATATGTTCCCACATTTGAGTTAGTCATATGGAGAGGTTTTTTGGGTTTTGTTTTGGTACTGAGGGAATCAACATTGAATATGCAGTAGTCATACAAAATATGATGCTGTGGATACCCTTTATTGGCAGTATTTGTTAATGCTTTTGATCCATTCAGCTATGGATCCACCAGTAAATTAGCATCTTAATTGTGTAAATGATATTGTCACAAATGCAGATAACGATTTTTCCCTTTTGCTATGTAGTCTTTGCCACTAAACCGCACACACACACACGGTAGCTGAGAGGGGACTAGCGAATTTTGGTTCATCTCAACAAAGGTGAAATTTAAAATGCACTTACAGGGCTGAAAGATAATTGCATATCAAACGAAAAGCAAAAGACAATGAGCTTTTGCTCTGACAAGATAAAACCAGTGACTGTCTTACCTGTACCAGATTTATTTGAAACTTTGGGCTGAAGAGCGCTGTGGTATGATGTGAATACAATGAAACTTTCATTCATTAGGGTATTTTTGCAGCGAGCATGATACACATTTGTTCAGAGGATTCGGTTCCTTAGCTTTCCATACACTTAATTCTGAATTCAGGAAATGTAGATTCATACCCAAATGCATACAAACAAATGTGCATATAATCATTCAGCCACTTATGAGCTGTTTATCATTTAATGGATTCCCATTTTTATAGACTATTTTGAATAGTATTCTACATGCAATAAAACCAGATAAATTTTAAAGAATATATTAATATGAGAGCTTATAGTTTTGAAGTTTCATGGCTAAAATCTGCCATTGGAATGAATGTCTGTAGCCTCAGTGAGCTTGTTTACTCCTCTAAGAACTGGACTGAATGGCTGCTGCAGATCAAATACATAAATACTGGAGAGACCAAGCATATGCAAAGTTGTAGAGAAAGCCAGTGATACTGTTGCATAGTCCTAAGAAATTGTATTGTAGTACCTAATATTAATCTTGAATCTTCTGACACTAGTTTTAGAAAAAGTAAGATTTACTGATTTTGTAAGATTAGCGGGTTTGGGGTGTTGTGTTAGATTTGTCTTTACAGAGAAATGCTATAGTAGCATTTTTCAGCATTTCATAAAATAAATCTAACAAATCACAACAGGAAGGGAAAATGGCTTAATTTGAAACAAGGAACATATAATTTATTGTGAGTGGAACAAAAATAATGTAAAAATCTTTAACCCTTTTCTCATTGCTAGGGTGATACTTTTTATAGGTTGAGGGTCCTTCATACCACTAAACTCGCTCTCTAAAGTGACAGTAAAGACCAAGCTTTCTTAGAGAATAAATGGTGGTGTAGAAATAAATAAATTTTTTTTGTGCTCTTGCTCCCTATCCTCTTTTGCTGTTAGAGTTTCTAGCGGTTGTTTACTATGACTGCTAATTGCTGGAGGGAAAAATGGCTAGCAATGTGACTTAGCATACTAGATGACCGGAAATAATAGCATCGGAAGTCATTCTTTGGAAGGAAAAAAATCCAAACTCTGCATTGTAGGTGATACTCTTTCCCCAGTTACAAAGTACAGGACTGAAACTTGATGGGGAAAAAAATGTCTTGCAATACTCACTATTTTCAGTATTTGACAGTTCTCATTGTTGCCAGGGGTCCCATTTCATGTATTTTATAAATATTTCAAATCAAGATTCTTTAGATGAAGATATTAAGGTGCCATCATTTCACAGCTGAATGTCATTGGTGACGGGTAATTTTCCTATGTTTCAAACAGGTTTTCTTTTTCTTTGTAACTTTTATTTTTTTCAGTATTCGTAAATCCTTTCTGATTCCTTTTTGCTTCTGTCTTTCCCGATCAGGTTTCTTAAAGAATGTGGGCAGTGGAAAAGTGTATTAAAAAGCTCCTGAAGTTTTGAGTATAAAATGAAATAAAGTGCTTGAATGCTTTACTGTGGCTTCTTTTTTTTTTTTTTTTTATGTAATCTACTACTTTTCTGTAGTTTATTATATTTTTTTTCAGTTGAGAATAAATTCTGAGTATATTAAGTGAAGAGGGGAAGATAAATTCCCTGGTCATAAGACTGTTAAAGCAAAGTATCTTCATTTAAGGTAAAGTCTCACTGGGTGGAAATCTTGTGGTAAAATGTAAACAGGTTCATAGTAAGGTGCTTTAATTTATCTTTTAATTTTCTAGGAGATTTGAATTGGGACAGATATCATAGTCTCATTTTTCATAAGTTAAGTATGTAATTAGAACAATTTCACGCATCTTTATTTTTGGTTTTCAAGAAGCTCTGATTTTATTGTGTAACTAATGGCAGAATGTAGAAGGATTATGGTGGATTAATTTGCAACAGCTGTTGTAACAACTTCCTAATAGTTTCCTAAGTATAAAGGTAGGACCTGTTTATCTTTTTTTAATTGTGTAAAGTACATATCAGCTGCTAATAAATCTATGATGTCTAGCTATGCATGCGAGATCATTTAGATATAAATTACCTTTTATAATTGACTAGCTATGGGCTGCAGAGAAATTTGACCCACCTTCTACAGGAAATAAAGCGGTTTTATGTTTGATACTTTGTTCTTCGTTTGCATTAGAAAACAAATTTAAGTAAAAGTTTGATGCTATGAATTTTGGGTACTTCCTGAATATGTATTTTTAGTTGAGGGAATGAAGAACAATGTGTTGGAGTTATTTGAATTGATGTAAGCACACAGTTATTGGAGTTGAGAAGGTGAATTATCAGAATTTGAACAACCACCTGAAAAGATCATTGGATCTAGTCCCATCAATCACTTACCACATGAAATATTCCTTTCTAAAATTTAAAAAAATATGTTTTTAAAAAGTTAAATCCATTCTGGTTCTCATCAAAAACTCTGTTCCAAAAGGTGCTCCAGACTTTGGTAGCTCTAATGGCAAAAAACTGCTGGTTTCCAACTTAAATCTGAGGCTTTGAAGCCTAATTCTCATTCGTCTTTAAGGTAAACGGTTCTAATATTTTCATTTGCTCCTTCTCTTTCTTTCTCTGTCCCCTACAGCACGTCAGGGTTCTGCTTGTGCTAGTTCCATACTAGAGCTTTAACAGCAGATGCACCCCTAGATCCTTGGAGACCCGACACCTTTACCTGGTCTTCTGGCCAGGGAGAGTCACCCTCAGCTAGCTGCTAGGGCTGGCCCATGGCAAGAGACAGGAACAGGAGGTATGAAGGCTATAACAAGCAGTAGCTGTGTCCGTTAGCCAGTTTTATTAGCTGTCCTGGCAACAACAGCAGGGAACACCAAAGATACAGTATTTACAGAACATCATCTGCTTTGAATGGCATCGCCTGGGCACAGTTTATATATACAGCCAGCCACTGCCATTTAACATCCATGATGATGCATGAACATATCAAGGTCATATTCTATTTGAGATGCTATTTCACCAATACACTTTTACATAAGAGTAATACCAATTACTAGTGAATATACATTGCTTTTTTGCATGATGACATTGTGTTTGACTTCTGCAAGTCAGTCTGTAGCAATACAGGTGTATTGCAGTGGTGCCTTCTAAAGCATCCATATCCCTGTTCTCTGCAGTCATTTCTCATTGATCTTTGGTGTAGTCTTGGGTTTTTCCTCTTTGTAACTAGCTGAATCGTCTTGACTTTTGTACTCAAGGTTTTCATTCCATTTCTGTAACTCCAGTCACTGAGATAATCCAGTCCATTTGGTATTATATCTCCTTTCTACTCCTTACTGACAGTGGTCCTAACTTTGTTTTAGCAGTGCCTGCCTGTTTCTTGTGCCAGGGTAATACAAAGAAAATACTAAAAAGATTGGTTCCAAGAATAATCTTTGTCATTGCTAACCTCCTTCCGGCTGATGCTTTCCTTTCAGAGGATGGTTAAGACTCCATTTGACATTTTTTATCCTAAATAACATTAAAGAATCTGATTTTTCTCATGATGTCTGAGTATTTTTAGCTAAGAGTAAAATAATGCAATATGTAAGGCATGCAACTTTCAAACTGTTAAATCAGAAACTCAGAATAACAGCAACGTCATTTACTATCATATACTGTGAGAACGGAGAGGTTAGGATTTAGAAAAATTTCCTTTCTTTCTGGTTGAAATGTCTTTTGAAAAGTGTTAATGATCCAATTTGACTACGAATGCAGAGAAACTCAATCAAGTATTTAAACAGCATACTACCCGGAAAGCACTAAAAGTACACTTCAGAGAACATTGCAGCCCGTTCATTCACACTGATGGTGTACATCCTGAATATACATTTTTCGTATTTGTCACCGTGCTGAATATAGTAGCCAACAGAACATTAACAGTGTCAGAATTACATATTCAGACAGGGCTAATGAAAAAGAGAAGATGAAGGGGAAACTGAAAATAATGAAAAAAAGTATTACTGGCTACAGGGCTGTCTTTTGTGACAGCTTTATCTGCTATCTTGACATTGGTTCCTGATAGGAGTCAATGCAGTTGTTGCCAGCATCGCTGAAACCCTCATGGTGGTAACTATACAATCTCTTTTCCTGCAAGAGGCAAAGAATTACTGTGTTACTCATGTGGGTTTGGGTTGTCTAGGAAATATTTGTTATGTTGTGTGGTGGTGGTTGTGTGTTTTGGGGGGTCTTGGGCGTTGGTTTTTGTTCCTTTTTTTTGTTTGAAAGCTCTACATCAGATTTGTCATTGTCTAGAGTAAATGTTAGCAAGTTGCCCAGTTGGTACAGTGCTGCAGATTCGGTAGCAATGGCAAATAGCTTTTCCTCATCTTGATTGGGCTGTTTGGTAACATCAGCTCATAAATTTTGATTTGACTTCAAGGAGAACACTCTGAAAACATTCTTGATGCAGCAGTTCTCTTCGTCATATTTTGTGTGAGTTGACTTTCTAAATCATCTAACTCTATAGAATTGACAACTGATCAATGAATTTGTTCATTCACTTCTAAAAACATTTTTTTTGATTGCTAGATAACTGTAGTGGTTTATGATGTAAATATAATTAGCTTTTCACTAAATGAACATAGCAGGCATTGACCTTTGACACAGTATTGTAATTTCAGATTATATTTTCAAGTTCGTGGCAACCTCTATTCATCACCACTGCAACCTACAGCTGAATGATTTCCCCTCTAGTCATATTATTAATGTGGTTTTCTACTTAAATGTCCCACAGTAACCTTCTGCTAATTAATAGATGCACATAAAATTTTATTCTGCATTTTCAGGACTTAGACCTCCTGCTATCTCTCAGATATCTTTGTAAAAATGAGTTAAATATATAGAGGACGTGTGTGTGGTGGGTTTGGTTGGGGTTTGTTTTGTTTTCTTACAGTCTTATCCTCACAGTACCTAAACTTCAATACGTACTTCTAGCTTTGCAATGCAGCTTGTTATAGAAGTACAAAGCTATTTAAATGTAGATGTTCAATGTTGATCCTCTCCCTGAAAATTTTCACTTATTTAAAAATTAAAGATTGTAGATTTTCTGATTGTAATGCAGTTAATTTTGTCAATACTGAAGTGGCTAATGCCACTGCTTATTTTATGTGTGCGCTTTCACAAGAAGTAAAGAGAGATCTATGCTTAAGCACTAAAATAAATAAGATGTAACCATGAGGAATTGCCTTATTTAAAGCTTTAACGAGTGATGCAACATCTACGTCATGAGGGTTATGAGATTATAATGAATAGGCTATACAGGGACTGAACTGTTTCCTCATATCATGAAAAATGTTTAAATTAAATTTAAATCAGATTAAATCCAGCCAGTTTTCCCATCTCTGTGCCTGAAAAAAAAAAGCAACTATCTTTCTTGAGAGACTCTGTATCATATAGGAGTTCTGATGGTGAATGTTGATAATACATTGATAGTTCTGACTGTTAGCTCATTAGGAACATTGTTACTGGCTTTGGAGAAATTTAGAGGATTATTAGGACAAAGAAGGAAAATCATTTGAACCAATGACTAGATGAAGACCCACCTTTTAAAAATGTCTGTGATTTTTGGTCTCGAGAACTGGATCCCTGGGCTTTAATTCAGTCTCAATTTCAAAGAGTTTTTGAGGACCTGTGACTTTCATGGACTTCATATGGTGATATGGATCTTAAAATGTCTGAATTTAGGAGAGTTATTCACATAATAAGCTCATAAGATGTGGTAGGATTTCTTTTCCAGGAGATTCGATTTTCTAGTTATACAACCAGAGGCTAACGTAAATTTTAAAAAATATTAAAAAGAGACAGACACATTCACAGAATAAAAGTGCACTCCTGGATGTAAATCTTTTGAGAGGTTTTAAAATCAGGGAAGTTCCTCAGATGCATTCTGTATTGATAGTTACGGGGAGAGTCGGCTGGCTCAGTTTCACGTTTCACTCTGGAAATGTACTATTTCTTGATTTGAGGAAATGATGCAGAATCACATCCCTTATTGTACAAGTACTATGTTCAGGCAGTTTATAAAACATTGAACAGATACACTTTTTCCAAAGCAAAGATTTGGAACTTCTGCCTCTGACAGAGGAGGAGTAGGTGCTTTGTTTCCGTAGACTTTTACATCAGTCTAGAGAAATAGCACCAAACACAACTGTACCCAGTGTATGGGCTGTTCTTCACCCCCAACCTCTCACCTATAGCATTTTGCCAACAAAACACAAGCTGATAAATGAGAAGTTTTAAAAGTGCTGCTGTCAGCAAGTCTTCTTGTTTAAAAGTATGAAGCAGTAATAACGAAGAAGCTAAATTACCCAGTAATCCTGGGTAATCCTGAGTGCTACAATATTAATATTTGATTTCTGAGGGAATCTTAATAACTTTGAGAGAGAGCTTCCTTTGCTAGTTTTTATCTTACAGGAGTTTGTCATTCTAAAAGCCCAAGATTTTATGTCTGATTGTCCTGGAGACATTAGTTTTCTGGCAGAACCATTTTGTTGGAAGCCTCCAAAACACCTAACTGTTTATCCAAGGTCATTTTTTGTGACCAGGCTGGGAAAGATTGTACTTGCAAAGAGTTTCTTTGGAAACTCTGATCATCTGGAAGCTTCTGATAGGGAAAATAGGTCTGGGTCCTCATTCACTATGTATGTGTACCAACCAAAGCATTTCTTGCTTTTGAATCTTTAAAAGTTTTTATCCGCTCATGCTTGGTAGATGTCAGAAGGGAGAATGCTGTGGAAGAGGGAGAAGAACACAAAAAAAGAAAAGCTCAGGAGAAATAAGCAGTTCAGAAAATTATAATACATTATAGGAATATCTAGAGCCATGTAGTTTCTTTCTTGTTTTTTTTTTTCTTCTTTCATTTCTGCCTCAATTGATATAATAAGGCATTACAGTTTAATTTACAACAGGCAGCTAAACTCCCTGGGAGGTACTCTAGTGGTAATTAGTCATCTGAGAAAATGCAGCGAAGTCCAAGGAACTGGCAGATTCATAAACACATCACACATACAGTGTTTTTAAATTTTAAGGTTTTTTCTTAGAGAAATATGTGCATTATTCAGTGTGAAATGATGCACATGAACACATACCTAAGGCGGGGGGTGGGGGGAGCAGAATTTAGCTCACATGTTTGCTCTTAATACCCTTCTTCACTAAGGATTGACATTTTCCCTATGAGTGGAAATACTGGACGTTATCTCATCACTCATTGCTAAAACCTTATCTGAAACTTTGTCCAGAAAGATTGAGTTTCACTTCTTGCTCTGTTTTTAAAAGACAGTGAACCTGCAGCTCTGTGCCTGAGCTGGTGTCTACCCAGGCAGAGCTGGGTTTGTGTTTCGCAGTGCTACCTGTAAAACAGGGGAATCCGTCCTGCATTTGGATTATCAAATCAGGAATGCAACCTTGCTGCAAGCTGTGAGAAAGACGTGTTGTATATTAAAAAGCGCCAGGATTAAGGAAGAGTGGGAAAACTAAACTGTCTTCCAAAATAGAATAAATTATTATAGGTTTATATTTTGAGAAGTACAGCCTTTAGGCCTTTGGTCTCTGAACGTCAGCCTTTTCGCCAACTAAACCTCGTATATTTAAGCCTGTTTTTCTTGCCTTACAATATCGTTCATTGCAATATACTATAACTGTGTATTATTCTTCTTATACAAAGTCGTATTAAGCTCAATGGTGCATGTATCTTTCACTTCAATGTGACTTTGTGTGGTAAAATTCTATATAGTGAGAGGAATTCTTAATGAAGGAACTGCCAAGACTTTTCAAAGAGCAACTAAGGGACTGAGAAAATGAAAAATTATGTTATCACATAATTTACTATATAGTCACAGCTATCTATAGTTTTTATTAACCATCTACAATTATACAACATGCCCCTTTTTTTTTTTTAGTTTTTTTTTTTTTTTTAATGAAGTCTCTTTATTTTAATGAAGAGTTGAGACCTAGGCTTGATGTTGGTGGCAAACTCTACAAAGGAAATTCTTTTCTTCTAGGCTGAAGTTAAGAAAGGAACGGGGCTTGTAGGTAAATGAGTCCAAAAAGAAAGCAAGAAAATGCACTTCAATGGTAATATTTAGTAGAGGTTATCTTTGAAAAGAAAAACAGGTAAATCTGTATTAAATAGTCTAAATCATCTCAGTAGGCTTACGTTGGCTGAGTATGAATTTTCAGGTAAAGTTCTAAGATGTCATTTTTTACATTTCAAAGCTCTAAACATAAAAGAACTTAGGGTAAAGAAAGAGCATCTCTTTCACTCCTCGTTTTTGGTGAGGAGCTGAGACTGTGAGATGCCTTACTGATGTGTACAGCAGTAGGTGCTGCTACATCTCTCTCTGTAGAATGTTTCCAATTTTCATTCACCTTGGTTTGAAAAGGCCTAAATCTGATCATTTGCTTTAGGCCACATTACGTTGTTCCATCTACATTGAGAAACCAAAATTAAATAGTAAGTCTGAAGGAAATTGAGAATAAGAGGACTAATAGCATGAAATTAATGTGTTCTTTTCAATGTCTGGCCTTCAGAATCATATTCTCCACAAACCACAACAAGAATTACTGTTTATATCTCCTATTTGAACTTGAAACTCGAGACATGAAGCTATAAATACTGTTTTACAGGATTCAGATCCTCAGTTACATCCATTCCCTCAGCCCCCTTTTCTGTTTCTGTTAGAAAATCTCTTTTCTAACCAACGAGCTTATATAGTGAACGAAATTCAATGGACTTATTTTCAAACTTCTTGTGCCTGTTCTGCAGTGATAGAGCTATGAAATTAAGAAAAGGGACATGATTCTTACATAATGCAAAACTGGGAAAACCAGTTTGGTTTTGGATCATACCATAGAACACAAAATCAGGTTTACATTTGTGGGTAATGGGTTTGGTTAAGAGATTTTTTTGATACTGAGATGAGTTAGTAGCTTTTAGCATACTGGGTGAAGGATTTGTATCACTTAATAGACAAAGACAACTAATCATAGCTCTTCGGTTGAGGCACATTGTGACATTGTAATGTTTATTCATTACAGGAAGGTTACAATGAATGAGGTATCAATTCTATTCAAGAGCAAAAGAAACATCCTGAACATGCTTCTTTCAATTCTTTGAGGAAAATATACTCTTCCGCTTGAACAAAAGATGCAACTACATGCCATTCCCCCCTTTTTGACTGGTGTGTTTTAAAATAAAATGTTTTCTTCTTAAGCATTAAATGGAATGCTTTAAAAAAAAAGTCATTAATTTTGTAGTGTGTTTACGTAGTATGTAGTAAGTTTATGATTAAAGAGATGGGACAAAGGAGTTGGTTAAGCTTTTAAAAAGGATGAGTAACTCAGTTAAGTTCACTGTCTCCATAGAAAAAGTTATGTCACAAATTCTTGATGTAACATACATTAAGGTTTTCTGGATAACGAGAACAGATATGCAAGTAAGCCTAGAGACTGGAAACTTGAACTGAAACGATCCTTCATTCAGTATGAAATAGTAAGTAGATGTCTACATGTTTATTTGGCTCTCTGATATGACAAAAAGGGGTACAGAGGTGACCAAAGTTTATAAGATGAAATCTTGAAAAGTGAATTAGAAATATCGTTTTTGACTTCTCTAGTGACAGTTCCGGTGTTTAAAATATCTTAAATTTTACATGGGAATCGATCTGAGTTCTTTGAAAATGCAGTGGGTCAGAAAGTGGAGAGAAAAAGAGAATAAGCTTGAGTTCTTCATGCAATGTTTATTGAATCCTCGTGTATCTGCGCAGTGGGCTGGGTGCTCTGTCTCTGCGTGCAGGTTCTTTTCATCAGAGTTAGTTTTAGGCAAACAATTTAACGGCTTTCCAAGACCTAGAGATTACGCTTTTTCAAAGATGTCCATGTGCTCATTCTGATTTTGTTTTCAGTTGCATCATGTAGGCCTGGAAGATACCTGAATGACAAATACTTAGTCCTGTGAAAAATCAGGGATTAATATGTGATGTACTGGGATTTACAGGAATGTGAAGAAGGTGCAAGAATATGTTGAGGTTTTAAGGATGTGAGAAGAACTACAAGGGAAAATCAGTCCAGTACTTTTTTTCACTTGATCCCAGTGTTTACAGTTTTAATGGCTTTGGGAGTGAAAACAGCATTGGGAAAGGGTAGTCTCATCTGGCTGTTGTAAAAGTGAATAGCCCACTGTACACAGCCTAGACGAAGTGGTTTCTCCCCACCAGCATTTTTGGTTTGTTTGTGGAAGTCCCGAGTGCGATGCCATCCATTGCAAAGGGACGTAACATTATTTCTGACCATGGCCACTACGAGAGAGAAGACGTGCTTGATGGCCTTCTTTTTTGTAAGGCTGAGTGACTGCATGCCTGACCTTCAGTTTCCCCTCTCCTACCCAGTGTGGAAAATGGAAGATGTGCTAAAACATACCCTGTATTATTCGTACTCGTGTGAAATTCTATAAATCCCTGTAAAGCTAATGAGAGAGGTTTTCAGGAATGAGGCTTGTAGAAACTGTGGAGTAGTGGAGTGACCGTGCAAATGGTGTTAGTAAGTAAATAAAAAAAATCAGTAAGAAATGAATTGAGTGTGTCCTCTCATTTTCCACCATTATTTTCCAATATCTAATTTGGTTCAGTTATTCCATTGTAAACTTGAAATAATGTAATTATTGTTAATGGTGGTATTCGCATATAACCGGAGAAGAATTTGGATTAGGATTTTGAAGAGCAAATTTTAATGGTGCCCATATAGTATATTAACTGCTAATAAAAGTAGGTCTTGCTAAAAGGCCTTTGTAAGGAAAATTTCATCCCAGCACTTTTTCAGTATTAATAAGTAATGAAATTACTTCTATCAATTCAGTGTGCTAAATGGAATTGATTACCACAATACTCATGTTAGCACACACAGAGCATAGTATGGATTGGATTTTGGAAGCTAAGTGAATACAACGTTAAAAATGAGAATTTTTCTTTCCACAAAAATCAGAACATTTAAGGTTCAGAATAAAACCTTAATTTTGGGCATTCTAGTTCAATGTATTTAACATAATAGATCTGCACTGTGTAAAATGAGTAGTCCAAAGCTGTTTCACACTTAAGTGTATTGTTCTACCAGTTGCATATCTGGGATGTGAAGTGTCCTCCAGTGTTCTTTGTTCTGAATGCAGTTTGGTAAGATTCATAGAAATAAATAAGTTATCTAATACTGCCATTCAGTTGTCATTTTCCTGTGCAATTTCATAGCATGCAAACCTTTTCAAACTTACATCACCACCACTGACATTCAGTTCTAGCATGTAACCAGTCACAATTTGTGCCCTATTACTCACAGTGTCAGTTAGATAACTATTAGGAAGGTGAGAGAACCTTTGAAATGCAATAAAAGAAAAATCACTCTAGTCCTAACCACAGGAAGAATAATTTTAGTCAATCCTTTCTGCCTATGCTTTGCCAGCCATAATAAGGGAGTCTTACCAGTTTGCAAGGAAGAAGTTTCATGAAGTCTTAGGGGTGAGAGGAGAAGCCGCCTTATAGGCAGCTGTATCTGTTCCTTTTTCTGTTATCAGGACAAGTGTAACTGCTGGTGTTCTTTATAGCTTGGTCATTCTCTGGGTGGTTTCATCTTCCCTCCCAGATCCTGTTCTGGTTTGCTTGCTTGCCATTTCAATTTTATATATGTGTATGCATGCACATGGCTATTGTAATACCCTCGGGTGTGCCGTTCAATACCTTCCATCTCTTTGAAGAGTGTTTCCCCAGTTCTCTTCCCATCTATGTTTCTTGTCCAGACCTTTGTTTCTAATTTCAGATCTCATTGTCTTGCTGACTGCACTCTGTTCAGCCGCTGCCAGTCCTGTAGCTGCAGAACTTGCTGAAACTCTGTTCCAGTGCTCCCGATACCACCAATACATATGTTACTCTCTCTCTTTTCTGCATCTCTAATTTGTTGTATTTTTCTTTCCTTCTGCTTGTTGAACTCTTGCAGTCCATACTACCAGTTTCAATCTGCTTGGCTTCCTGGGCTCTTTCAGAACTATTTTAACACCTCCTGTTTCTGGGAACCGTATGGATATTAAACTTTCAGTTCTGTTTAGAAGTCTTGATTATGTTCGCAGTATGCCCAGCTGACAGCTTTCCCCTCCTATTCACCTTCATTGCTAGTCTCTTAAGATGATAAATAGAGCAGGAATATTCCTTCGTTTTTAAATGCTGTTATAATTATAGGTAAAATAAAATTGAGGCAGAAAATAATGATCATAATTTTATAAAACAAACTATACTACGCATGAATTAAACATGACATTTCTATGCTACTGTTTGACTTCAGTGAGTTCGACGTACCCTTTTTATATAGGAATTGGTGCTCTGCAGTCTGACATTAGGAAGTTAAATGTAAAATCTACGGTACAATCTTGGGAGGAAATTCTAAATAACTCACTGAATTGTGACTACAGGAGAGATTGAGGCAGGTAGAATGAGTTTATCTACGTTGAAATTTTGCCAGGACACTTGTTCTAATATTGGAGATTCACAAAACTTAGGTATGAAGTTGCTGAGTATTTCAACAGCTTGGGATTGTCTTTTGGGCACCCAAAATTGAGCAAGCCTTATGGGACAAACACATTGTGAGACCCCAGGATGAAGAGTGCCTGTAATAGAAAGTTCCTGTATTAAACATTGTACATTGTGACGTTTAAAGGAAATTGATACAGAACATTATTAGACAGTAAGTGGTAAAAGTAGTCAGAACACAGAAAGAATTTGGCAGGAGGTCTGGGTTTGCTGGATGTGTGACAGAGGAACGTAACAGGGTGATGTGTCAAGCCTTTCCAGTCAGTATATTTTGTGTGTGCATCAGAGTGGTCTCTAGTTTGACCTTTGACATCCCTATGAATTATTAAATACCTTAGTATTCTGAATCTGTGTACACTCTCATATGTACTTTGGTAATCTATATTTATATGGAACTGTCATTTCCTGAATGATAAACTGTTATGTATCTACTGTTCTTTAAACTTTAAGTATTTATGTAAGCTATATTAAGAAAATTGCTATCTGAAATATCTATATGGAGCACCTGGCATGAGTGCATAAATTACTTAATGGGACTTAACATCTGACTTTAAATAGTCTCCTCTCTAGCAATCTGTGCATCACAAACTTCATCCCCATAGAAAGTGCAAAACTGACAAGATAATGTACTTGCTCTAAGTTTAGCAAAAGTATGCTCTGGAATCTGTGTAGAATACTCTGAAGTGTTGATAGGCCTACTTCTTGTAATGGCAGTAAATCTCTGTATCTCACTCATCTCAAGCAACAGCATTCACTGTGGTATCTTCTTATTTTTACAATGACCCGGGTCCTGTGAGATTTTTGGCGATCAGTGGAGGGTAGGAGGTGATCCAGGTGCCAGAGCATAGATTCCCCTGCAGCCTGTGGGGAAGACCATTGTGAGGCAGCCGTCCCCCTGCAGCCCATAGAGGTCCACAGTGGAGCAGATGTCCACCTTCAATCAGTGGAGCAGGAGGATGCCCAAAGGAGGCTGTGACCTGTGGTGGGGAAGCCTATGCTGGCCCCACGGGGAGATGAGCTCCCATGGAACAGGTTTGCTGGCAGGACTTGTGACCCAGGAAAGGACCCACCCTGGAGCAGCCTGTTCCTGATGGACTGCACTTTGTGAGGAACTGCAGCCCATGGGAAGGACTCACGTTGAGAATGTTGATGGGGAACTGTCTCCCACACTGGAGCAGGGGAAGAGTGTGAGGAGACCTCCCGCTAAGCAGGCATGCTAAGCAGAGACATCATATAAAATGACCACAACCCCCATTCCTGTCACTCCCATCAGTAGAATTTTAAATATTTAAGTCAATTATATTTATTACAATTTAGGAAAATTACAGCAGTATTTTTGATACAGAAATAAATTACATTTTATGAATCTTTATTTTTGAGTATTTTGAATATCCCATGAGTATCCCATGGGAGCTAGAACAGAAATTGAACTAGATGCTTGAAGTTTAAAAACAACCTCACCTGCAAATAGGGGACACTTGTATTTTTTTTATTCAGTGTTAGTTGCATGCTCAGCCAATATACATGTTCAGCTTTTGACTTAAGAATCATTCTTTTTAGTAAGATCAGGAGCTGTACACACCAGTGCTCCCAACCCCAAGCCAGCGCTGTCATTTCCAGAGATGGAAGTTACCTTGTTTTCAGAAAGGGGGAGATATTACATGAACTAGTCTAATTGCATGCAATATATGCAGATTGCTTTTAAAATAAAATGACACCTCAGATACATATAATGGTGATACATACATTTATATGTGTTACCTATAAAGTGAAGTACTGCAGCTATTTTGTGTAGATGATGTCTGATTCACAGTACAGTCAGGCAATTAAAGTTACCCAGCGATTCCTTGGAAACACAATTTATGCGCAGTTTATTGTCTTCTGCAACCTGAAATTCATTATAGGGATAAATAATTTAGGGCAGATCTCCCATGTAGCGCATCCATGTTCTATTTGAAACAGAAGATTTGTTCTCTTACTTTTCCATGCTCGCTGCCCAGGAAGACCCTTCTGCTTGGTTGCTAAGTCAACACAAATCAAACATAATCATGCAAGTTTGTCCTTTATGTTTCATTGCACATGCTTCACCCTATTACCCAGTGTCCTTTTGTTGGTGCTGGGAGCTCTTTATCTTGGCAACTAAGGTATTTTTTGGTTCTGTACTTGATATTAAAGTCCAAACTAATCACAATGATGCACAGATTTAAGGTCATTCTAGCTTTTAAATGCTAATTGTTCTGCCAGCAGTTCTCATTTACAAGGATTTTTAAAGGCCACACACACATTCTATAGGATTCAATAGACATTTTCTGAAACCAATTAAGAAATATAACTGGTCTTAAAAAAGAAGCCATATGCATATTGTCCTAGGCTGCTTCTTTCACTGTAAGTGGATTTATTTAAAAGCAATTTTAATGAAGTTGTGAAGGTTTGGAATCTACTTAGGCTTCTAGGTTTTTTGCTTCAATGAATAGTTTTATTTAGCAGAAGGAAACACAGAAACAGATTTCCTTTTTTCTTCCCCTCGCCACCTTTTTCTCTTACTGAAGGAGGTACAAAATAATGAAATCTGCCTTAAGTGATCTATTTCTTCTTTTTTGTTTTTACTTAATCTATTATTAGACATTTATACAGTGTGCAGTGTGTTGTTTGGCTCTTTGGTGGGTTTTGTTTTATTGGGGTTTGGTTTGTTTTTTCTTTAAATACAGTTTTCAAAGTACTTTCAAGCTTTCAAAAACAGAGTATATCCGTGAAAGTTTTTCTGACTGCAAACATGCAGGATATGGTTTTGTATCCTTGGAGATAAAATGTGGTACCTGTTTGGCTGATACTCAGTCAAGACTCCTTGGAATTTTGTGGAAACCCACAGATGGCTGTGAAGACCACAATTTTCAGTTGAGATATTCTATATGTTTTTGTTGTTCTGAAAGGCATAAGCAGAACTTTAAAATAGCATATTAGGGATATTATCATAAAAGTAATAACATAAAAACTGGGAGTAGAAAAGGACCACATTAGTGAGTCCTTTCCTGCAGCAGAAAACAAGTGGATTACCACTAAATTATTTATAAATATGTTTTCATTTATTGAATGTCAATAGCATACTTCTTTTGTTAAAGCTAAGTATGGTGGTGGTATTTTCATAGGAAAACTATTAAGGCAAAGAACAAATGTGGAGTCAGAAATGAAAGGACAGAGGACAGTCTTCAACTTATGAGGGCAGATCTTACACTTAGGCCTCCATCCACTTTCAAGAAGTGGATAAACAGTTGCCTGGGTGGACGCTGCGACCAAGATTGTGTAGTGATGGTTTAGTTGAGTTCATCTGAACTGGATGCCAAAATGATGCTGATTCTTGAACTGCTAATAATTGTTCCCAGGGTACTTTGCCAACCCTTCTACTTAAGTCCCAAACCTTGAGGTCAGATCCACCATCAAAAATGAATGTGTCTTGTAGGTGTAGGGAAGAGAGAGAAACAGACACCTGTGCCTGGGTCCTGTAGCAATGGTGGGTGTTACAGAACAGAAAAGGAAGACTTGGATCCTGTGAGTAAATTGTCCTCTGAGATTTCACGGTTATAGGGAAGTTTATTTCAGTTCCCAGCACAGAGGGAGGGAGTGGGAGCAAACAACAGTGGTTAGAGGAAGCTATGAAAGTTCTTTTCTCCTACTGCATGTTATGTTTTGCTGTATATAGATGAACTTTGGGCCCAGCTGCCATGCTTCCTAAAGGCATCTGTAAAATGGGTTAATACTTGTTTAGGAACACAGTATGAATTGTGAACATTTATCGTTAAGGTATATTTAGTAGTGAAATCTCCATCCTGCTGCTGTGCTTTGTGTTAAAGCTCCTTTGCATCAGCGTGCACCCAGTTCAGAAGAGAAAACCAGCGAGCTGAACAGCAAATGTAGTTGTGAGAAAGATGAGTATCTCACAGGCAGAAGTCCAAAAACAGTTTGGAGAAAAGTGCAAAAATGAGCTGGGCAACAAGATGTTGTTTGCCAGGTGGAATGCAACCAGAGAGACTTGTGAAAGAGGAAAGAAATACATTCAAAAAGAACAAGGTGGATTGAATGATCTGTGTAGTGGTATGAGGAGTAATTGCTTTTTCCTGTTCAATATATTAGCTTTTAGTTCCTTTGTCAAATTTTCAGAAATTAGATGTAAATTAAGAGTTGTCTAGAGTCTGTCAGTTTACTAAAATATGTTTAAAAAATACACTGAATTCTTCTTCGGAGTTTTAGGAAATTTGTTGCAAATGTAGTTCCTCCTTTTCATTTTGCTCATCTTACAAGACTGCACACAGGTCCCTCAGGTGTTTGCAAGACGAACGTGAGTACATTCTGATACTCCATAGCGATACCTTCTCCTGTTATGTTGTTATGCTGAATATGATTGTGTGCTGCACTATGCTCTTGCTATATGGTTACTACTCTTCTGTCAGCAGCATGTAATGATAGTCTTTTTTGGCGTGATACAGTTAGAAGCCTAAACTCGTATTAAGTAGAACTGGTGAGAAAATGAAGTTCTTCACTATAACAAAATGTTACCATTTATATACGTGTAAAGCAGGGAACTTCTGTAGTATGAAACCAAATGACAGCATAGAGACTGAATGGATTTGGATACAAAAACACTTCAATCACAGACATGCAATTTTCCTAATGGCATGACAATTCTTTCTCATAGGAGAGGTAGCACAGTCTGCCTAGAAGTTGGCCAGGTCAGTGTCATGGTTCCATATGCCATTTCTCTGGTTTTGTGGGAGAGGTGGTACAGTGCAGGAGAGCAGTTAGGTGGGTTGGTGTGGTGGATCAAGCTGTGCTAGGTGTAGTCCTGTTTCAGTCATGGGCTCCTTTGGGTAGTTCTCTACTTTCCGAGTACCCAAAAGGTTGAAGAGGTGGTCCTAGTTCCTGGTGCAGGGTTATGGAGTTCCACAACCAGAGTTCAGGTACCCAGGGTACTGAAGAGAGGGTTTCAGCTCTTAATAGTGGTTCCATCCATGTGATGCATAGTCGTGGTGCAGGATCATGGGTCGTGGATGCCTTCTCAGTGTTCTTATTCTGGACACCTCTGGTCATATTTGCGCTTCTTTACAATCAACACGTAGCTTGTATAGTTCATCTATTTTCTTAAGCACACCAAAACTAATCCCCAGTTTGGGGCAGGTTATGGATCATATTTTATCCACTTATGCAGCAAAACCTCACGTAAAGTTCACAGGTTTATTCTAAAGTTTGTACCACAACCCCAGAATTGCTTGAGTTCCACGTATGAACACGTTCCCAGGTCTCAGGAATGCACGTGGCTGGCCGTTGTCCACATGGAATCTTTGTTTTTCTCCCCCCTCTCTTTTTATCACCCTGTCCTTCCCCTTGTTACCTGCACTATGCACCGATCCATGGGAGTTAATCAGCTGAATATAGGCTGACCTGGAACTTTTAGAAACCCTGTCATGGTTTCTGCAGTGTAATGGCACATACTTCTGGTGTGACCTCGTGTGTTCCTGGCCATCCTAACAGCTCCGCGTAAAAGTTGGCTAAAGCGTTTGCACTGGCTTTGTTCCATCTGGTTCCAAACCTGGTTAGAATGTATTAATGGAGACTCTACTGGTTCTGCTGTGTCAGAGCTGAAATCCATGGTACAGATTCCATAGTTGTGATGGCCTTATTCTTCCTGGATTTGCTGTACATTATCCTTTTACTGCTGTGCAAGTGAGTGTAGGGCTGGCACGTGAAGAGTAACAGTGTTATTCTTCCCAGGTGCAAATGACTCCAAAATGTTGGAAGTCACCGGGGACTAAGACCCTCTGTGAATAGCAAAGGAGTTGTATTTTATGCTAACTTTGACTCACGACTTAGAAGTTAATGAAACCATTCAAGTTGAGTACTTTAATCTCACAAATTGGTTATCACAGCCTTGTGGCCACTTCTTGTTTTATAATAAAGCATAACACAAAATATCTGTGAAGGCTTACAAAATTAAACTAATGGAAATATGTGCAATTTTGAGCTCATTAGGAGCAATTCATATTTTCATCTGTCTCATTAGAGATGTTTTCATGAACTGGGAAAGTACTTTTGAATCTGTGATTTTTAATTTCCCTGCCAACTGGCGTGAGCTTTTTGGGATTGTTATTTTCTTTTCATTTATTTCAAAATGTTAAAAGGAGGATTAAAAAAAAACCCACACCACAGGAGAAATGAGAAGAAAAGCAAGGCATTAAGGAACAAGTGAACTGCATGAACATGATAAGAAATACTATTTCTGAATAGGATTGTTCAATATATATATCCTTTTTTTTTTGGTACTTTGACAGTGTATGGAAATAGAGCGTACTGGCAATGGACTCAGGAGGTGCAGTTCAGAATTGAAGATGCACAGGTGAAGCACATCATCTTGAAGAATGACACTTGACTTGATGCTGGTATGTATATTTTTTTGAAGAAGTGACAGATTTCCTTAAACCTGATAGACCTTCAGTCTAACTGTACTTGTACTGTACACAACAGAACTGTTTGACCTTTGGTAGTGTTGACAGTAAACCATTTCTAAGCTTTTTGTTGGAAGAATGTAGGGGAAACATAAGTACTTCTTTTGTAGGACTATAATGACTAACCACGGCATACTTCAGACACTGCTCTACAGTTAATACTGGAGATTAACTACTCTTTAGGTGTTTGGCTTTCAAGCTTTTTGCTCTTTGTTTTTTATAGATGTAAATATTCAGAAATCTATAGTTACATTTATTGCTGTTGAAGTCTAATGTCTGAGAGAACCCTGGAGAAGAAAACTGTGTTCTATCATTTCTTTGCATGATACTGCAGTCCTCTGAGTTTCTCTTTTATATCATTGATCCTACCTTTAACCTTCCTGTTGGGGTGATTTCTCTGCCACATCAGCCCTTCATGTTGGTCTTGACTTGGGTCACCTGATTGCTGATTGCAGACAGTGACGGTGATTTTTGTGGTGAGAGGGTCTGCAGATTGAAGAACTGCTGCACTATGCGTCTCACTACAGTTTTGCCTAAACAAATCTTGGCAAATGCTTGAGTGTTAATCTGTGTGATTTTCAACGTTTTTACTTGAGTGGGTTTTGGCCAGTATTGCCTGTTAGTTCTCCTCAGTTGTGGCATTTGTTACTGAGAAAGCACTTCCTTTATTAATTCCGTTTTAAAAATCTGAACTAGCCCCCTTCACCTTTTAAAATGATCAAACATAGAAATTACTTTTATACAGCCTTCTCACTTGCAACCATATTTCCAGGAGATTCTTTTCACTGAACAAACCCCATGCAGCAATATAACACCCTGCACAGGGCAGGCCTGCAAGCTCAACAGGGAAGTAACTATCCTGGCAGATGCTGCTGATGGGCACGGACCTGTGTCAAGTACATAGTCGTTCCTATATATTTCCTACATGATCAAAGTCACTGGCTGTGAAACCATTGAAGCACAGATGTGAAACCATTGAAGCACAGAACCTTTTGGTGGAATTAAAAAAAAAAAAAAAAGGCAAGCAGTAATGTATGTGATCTGGAATTGATGTCAGAATGAAGCCACAAGGACAAGCTTAAGTCTCAAATTTTCCGTCTCACATATTTGACTGAACATAATCTTGATGTGAAAATTGGATTGCTTTTTTTTTTTTTAAGTTGTGGAATCATAGAATGATTCAGGTTGGAAGGGACCTTTAAAGATTATCTGGTCCAGCCCCCCTGCCATTGGCGGGGTCACCTCCCACTAGACCAGGTTGTTCAAAGCCCCATCCAGCCTGGCCTTGCACAACTCCAGGGATGCAAATGTACTGCTCTTGGTAGTGCCAATGGAAGCTACAAAACAGTGGTCTTTCCTAAAGCGCTGATCAGTAGAAAATTTCCTTGAGAGAATACTTCATTTACCTTTCTCAGTTTAGCCCTTGGGTTTTCTGTTTAGATTGGCAGCAAGATTGTCTTTTAGTGCTGGTCGTGCTGATGGTCTGTGGTGCAGCTACCTTCCTGTTTGTGAGCTCAACAGAGGCTGTCACCTTCTATCATGGAGATCACCAAACAATTGTTATGTATCTCATTGATTTTTACATCTGCAGCTGCATGCCCATGCTATGTGCTACACAGCAATATGCTATTTACTTTTTTTTTCTTTTTAATTTGTTTTTTTATAGTATGCCATCTCTGTGTGATAACCATAGGCTGGAAACCACTGAAATACCATGTGGTAATTCCTTTGTAAATGTCAGCTTTTTCATAGTAACAAACTATCCATTTCTGTTGTCACAAGTGTCTTCACAGTAAATCTGCCTTTGAATGTTTTGCTTTAATTTGCTTATGAGCTACAGTTAGGCCTTGCAGAGGTGGTATTTGCTTTTCAGAAGAAAATGCAGTGGAATGTGCATTGTATTTTCAAACATGGTGCTGGGAATACGCATATGGTGGTTAGACAATGTTCAAAAGAAGTTGATCCCTTTTCTCCGTTGTAACAAAGTGGGTTTCTTGAAGTATTTTTCAGGTCTAACCATACAGCATAGATTAAAATGCTTTCTATTTCCTGGTTTTTCAAAACACATAAACATAAATCTGTCATATACTGCAACTCAGTTTGGTATTATATACTGCGAAAATGAACTCAGTAGCAATATAATCTTACTTTGCAGTATAACTGAACTGCAGAAAACATTTTTGGAAGTACGTAGATTTAGGGATCAAATAAAATTTAAGTGTCTTGATATGTAGGAGTTTATGAAGGCACAATTTCTTTGTTGAGAGGCATTTTTCCTTTTATTAATTCATGTTAAACTCATCTTTCATTTTAACTGTAGTTTATTTCAGCTTTCATTCTCCATAGACCAGGAGTTTAATTTTTGTTTTTTTCCTCATGTCCTTTGTTAGGATTATTGCTTAATTGGAAATGTCATTACAATTAATTTAACAGGCATTCAATTTACTTTCTATAAATTTCATTGTGACTTTTTTTTTTACTGGAAAAATGTATGTTCTGTCTCAAAATGTGACAATCTACTTAGGTATTAGAACTTGTGATTTTTTTAAAAACTCAAATTGCAGCAGCACTCTCCTTGCATTTATTGAGCAAGGCCTAAATGTGTGTATACTTCTGCCTTAAAGGGCAAGTGGGAGAAACATAAGGGTTGTCTTAGCTTTCTACAGGGTAGCTTTGTTTTTACGTAGCCATAAGGTTTTCATAGTTTTTAATATTTTTATTAGCACAATCAAAGAATGATAGAATTGTCTAGGTTGGAAGGGACCTTTAGGATCACGTAGTGCAACCATCAACCTAACTCTGAATGAAAAAAAACCAATCCGAACAACAAGCCAAACCACAATAGTTGAGTTTGGTTGCAAACTTCCATATCCATAGATAGAAATATCGTGTTCTTGCAGTGACTAATCATGTGCAGAAATAAATTTTCATTTTTGAAGCTCGTCCTAGGATACGCAATCAGCATTAAATGTGTCATTCAAGTAAGCCTGAGTTCTTAAATTCTCATCCCAGATCAGCGATTACACAGCACTATAGAAGCAGTAGTTTTCTTTTTACAATAAGGATGTTAAATAGAAATCTTATTTACAGAAATATTCCTGTTGCGAGGCTCTAGTCACAGGATTTGGGCTAACCTGAAAGTCGTCATCATATGTGTGGTGTAAGGAAGGTGCACTGCGTACAGTGAGTAAGGTACTGTTCCGAGTCTGGAAAGGGCTACGAGTTTGATCATCAAACTTCATAAACCAGTATCAGCCTAATTGCATGCTTTTCTGCTAATGTGTCGCCTTTTCTCTGAAATAGATGGAGTTACAGTGTAATAGCAACTAATCATTTGTATTGATCCTTCTGTGAATACTTTAGAAAGTAGGGTATTTTAATTCCTACACAGGACACAGGTTCAAGGAGCAGAGGATACCTAAAGCTGCTTTAGCTGATAGTGTTTTCTTTTCCCATGAACTTTAAAGTGCTTTCGTGGTTGTTCAAATGAAATCGCCTTCATTCACAGCATGTACTGACGGTTTGCACACAGTGCTATATGTTTTATATGACCTCAGTTGGTGAGGAATAACTCATTAATTTTGGCACTTGAGCACTTGTGATACTCTAAACATAATTTTAGATTAGTCTGAGATTTTAAAGTTAAAAAAAGCTCCACCTGTGGCTATTTAAATGTTAGGAAGCAGTCAATGTATATCATGTACTTTTAATGAAGAACATATTGAAAAGGTAAATGAAATTTTTGAACTGTCTTGGGCATTCCAGTAGATATGAAGGGATAATGCCATACTGAGTGCTTCATAGACAACTGAAGGCACAGAAAATAAAATGAGTTGCATTCATCTTAGTGTAATTAAATACAAAACCAGCTCAGATTATGAATGCTCTTTGAATTGCTGAGAGCAACTGGGACACAAAAGGTTTGTGATAAAAGATCTGACATAAATTTTGCTGTTTTCTCTTTACTTATTGTAATTTGTTATTGTTGTCAACTTAGTTTATCTTGGCTAAATGTAAAGATTGGCATATATATGCATATATTTCTGATAATGGAAGAGATAATGGCCAGTTGATGCTTAATCAGCTTCTCCATTCTGTTGAGGATTTTGTATCTACTATGCTGTTCTCCCATTTTTTTAGGCTGACAATGAGTAGGCAGTTGAATCAATTCTTGTACAAAAGCACTTTGTCTAATGCTGGTTGCTTTTCATAATGACTTTCCAGTTCCCGTGTTACCTTTTTGAGGGTGGGATCAGAACTACACCTAGAACATGTGGGCACTGTGGGTTTATACTCACACAGTGTTACTGTATCTATTCTGTTCTGTTCCTTTTCTCCAGTAATTTCAAATATTTCATGTGTTGTTTTGACTGATACTGAACACTAACTGATGTCCCCATAGGCTTTCCTACCCCATAGCTTGCTCCTGCAAAACACCTCATGAGTCTGTAGGTAAAATGTAGGTAAAATTTGTCATTGGAAATTTTTTATCCCAGTGTGTATTACCTTTTGTTTTGAGGTGGTGGCTTATTTCTGTTTGGTTGGTTGTTTATTTTACACTGCATTGAATAGATAAGTCAGAATTATTTGAGGCGTTCATTAGGCTCATCAAAACTTCACAGTTGCTTTTATTGTAGTATGGAGGGTTTCTCTGATTTTAGTGCACACATTGCTTACTTTCCTGTGGTTTAGTGTGTTACGATGTTGCTTTCTCTTTTTTCTTTGTTTTTTTTAAAATTATATTCACATATTTTAATATGGTCAAGAGCAGTATAGTTGTAGTGATGTACAGAGAGGGAGAAACCAGATATGATTTCCTTTAAAAAAAATACAAATAGTGAACAAAGTAGCTACTGGTAACTTTATTTTGTGTGTGTTACAGGAAGTCATTTTAAAGATGTATTTACATGAGAAGCCCTTGGCACTAGGCTGGGATACAACCTAGATAACCTATGAAGTTTACTACCCTCTATATCATAAGACACAGTCTGCAAAATTCTTCAGAATCTTTTGAAAGAGTTTATAGCACAGTAGCCCGTTTGGAATTTTAAGAATACATAATCATTGTCTGTCAAGGAAAGGATTTATTCCTCCACAGTGGTACTTCATTGAATTTAGGCTATAAAAGTTGGAACCCTAAACTGTTGTAAAGTTATCGTCTGATCCTGGAGGCATTGCAGTGGTAGTACTTTGTATGTCTTTTTTACACTACAGCTCTTTAGGCATATTATATTTTGGAACATCTCAACTTTGACAGACCTGAGCAGATCAGGATTAATCCTCCATATCCCCTGGGATCCAAAAACCAGGCCATTACTTTCCATAATGCCTAAACAAGTACCTTTGTCCCTTAGAAACATGAGGCTTTACTGGTAGTTGACTTTAAAGCCAAAAAGCATGTTCAGTTCTATGTGTAGAAGAGCTTTGTTATAATTTAGAGCAGCTGCTCCAGCTGTGGTATGAACAGTTAGTTGGGAAGTAAAAGGTAATGGAGAATGCTTTGGCTCTCAATTTACTCAGCATATTTCTAGTTTATGTAAAGAGACTGCATTGAAATACCTCCTGAATTTCTCGTTAGGGCTGAAAGTCGACGTTAGTCTTTCTATCTCCTGGCTGTTGAAAATATTTGTTTAGCCCCCTGTTTAAGTTTCAGGTAGAAAGAGGGGAATTGCACTTAAGAATAGTGGTTTGAATCGTAACTTGATGTTTATTTACATACGGTCACAAGAGCGTACCTGTATCACAGCAGGCAATTGTGTATGTACAATGGTGTGTTATTGATCCTTCTTCTTGATCCTTAATCAGGGGTTTTAGCTGTTACTGTAATGAGAATAAATTAATTAATAAGTATAAATTGCTTAAAAATACAGTTAATAGAACCTTGTAGCTTTGGCGTTTGTCCACTGGCCATTAGAGATACCAAGTATTTTAAAATACATAATGGTCTTTATTGTTCTTAATATCAGAGTTGCATTTCCTAGAGTAATATGAAATCTATGCAAAGGAATTCAACTTTTTCCCAGGCATGACTTCCCTGAACCTGAGCAATCATTGCATTTCCAGGAGACCGTAGTCCTAGTTCCTAAATTGTCTTTGTTACTATTGTTTGTACACAGTACACACTTGTCATTTTTGCGTTTTATTGCTGGAAATTACATGAAGCTTCTTTGATTTTTAGATATAATTATGGGCAAGATGTTTTTGAGCCACAGAAGGGTATTTCTTAGTGCAAATAAATGGAAGTCATTACATGGGTATCTGAAGCTCAGATGCAATATCTAACCACGCTCAAATTACGTGTTCAAATCCCTCTTGGTCTGGTCTGCTCTGTGAACAATGGTTATGCACCTTTAAGTACTTAGTGTTATCTCATAAGCATTGTTCGACTGAGATTCTAACGAGGTTAGCTCTGCTCTTAATGGACACGGCACCGGAGTTTAGTATGGTTTTGCATCTGTAATTAAATTGCAGGCGCAGATCTTCCCATGTAAGTGTCTATTTAGCCACTATGGAATTTGCTACTATTTCCGTAAAATAAATGATGGAGATTTGAAAAAGATTTTAGCTGAGATTAGGTATCGGTAAAACAGTGGTGATTCTATTTTTTAGATTATTTTTTATTGCTATCACTTACTCAATAATTGATTTTAGTCTAAATGGGTCAACGTGGGACAACACTCGGGGACCTAGAAGTTCAGAACGACAACTGCAGTTCAGTATCTAGTAGCATGAAGAGCCTGATCACAAGCGGGACCTGCAGATACTGTCATAATGCACAGAATTTATAAAATGTGAAACGTGGATAGAGGAAAAAAATTTAAAAAAAGGAGGAAGGTCTTACAGAGAAAAGGCAGCAGATTTCTGTGGTCTTTGGATCCTTTTATGAAATCTCGAACTCCGTAATACAGTGAAAGACCTTTTGAATATCATTATTTCACTTTGTCATTTGTGTTAGAGCTGAGCTGGTATTTTGTTCAATTTTCCCATCTGTCTGGGCAGGCTGTGTACACACAGACACAGAGATATAAAGTGGAAGTTTTTTCTTTAGTTTTTTTGGAGAGAAAGTATGTTGTTGAAACTGACTATTGCACCTTCTGAGTCTGTTCAAACAAAGCAAGTATTATTTGGCAGCCTATTTCTATTATGCTTTTATTGACCTTTAGGTAGATTACCTAACGGGGGAGGAGAAAAAGACAGAAGTCCATAAATATTCCCTACTCATAATGCTTGGAGTTTTCTTCCTCCTTCCCCTCCTGCCTGCACTTGTCTTCATTGCCCTTGTCTACTGAAAGGAGACAGAAGAGAGGAAGAAGAGAGACAGGATAGAAATTTTTCTTTAATTGCATGCTCAAATTCTTTCTGGACGTAGTTAGTGTATGCCATTCTCTTCTGATACACTAATGAATTTCCAACTGAATTGATTGTATGAGAATCTTGAACAATGGGTGATAATGAAATCTTGGAAAACTAGAGTCCAAGCAGAGTTTTCTCTAGAGGAGCATTTGGAGTCGGAGGATTTCTTGATAGATGTGGGACTGGCAGTTGGGAGGGCTGGTATGTGGGCAGAGAGTTCTGACAGTGGCAGCAGAGACTTTGCTTTTACAACCAAATCTTTAAATGGTGCCTTCCAAGAGAGAAACAAGGTAAGAGTTCCTGTGCCTGAAAAGTATGAGGTGATATATGCATTATTTACTATTAACAAGGCTGATTTTATTTATGTAGTATTGATGATTTATCCCTACCAAGAGAGAGAGAAGCAGGGGAAGAGGCAAACTAAGTAAGATTGGGTGAAAATGTAAAATTAAGTTTATACAAATTAAACAAAGGGTATTAATGCTGAACTGAGAATAAAAATTGTTAGCTTGATAGACAAAGATAAATTAATCTCCACTGGAATTCTACTGGAATTACACATAAGAATCATTTTCCTCCGGAAAGAATTAAAGCAGAAGCTCTCTTTTAAAGGAAAATTAAAATATCAAAAGAAAAGTAGTATTTAACACTGAGAAATCGAGTCTGTTAAGAGATGGGTGTTTATACTCATGGCAGCCAATTCTGTAACCTTGATTGTAAATATGACAATCATGACACTGTTGATTTGCATGGTTAATATTAGTAATTATCTGTATTTAAATAGTCTTCCGTCAACTGATCTCTCACGATTTGCAGTCATAAATTACTAGGCCTCACTTGCAGCGCAGTTGTTTAAACTTGAAATTGCCAGCTATTCCTGATATACTCATACTCGAACTTCAACATTGACGATTCTTCTTTCTTTTAAGAAAATTTCCAGCTTGTTTCAGTATGAATCTTTGCTGTAAAACACTAAAAACCAAGCAAACAGCAAATTAAAAAGATGTGATCTAACTTGCACCTCTGGTGGAAAACACCCACCCCAGTGCAATGATTTATGTAATACAGTTACCATTGCAGGGACTGAGCAACTAAGTGGTTACATCATACATGTGAGTTACTTGTGATTGATGACCTCTCATAGCTCTTCCACAGTTACTACTTGTGAGTAATAAGGCCATTAGTAATATATAGAATTATGTCCCTCAAGCAATCCATTAGATACATTTCTAAGCGGTATTCAATGAGGAAACAAATTGGTTTGCTACAACCATGTGCCTTTAGCATCTTGCATCTGAATTGTTCAGATCTTCTAAGCCTTTTAAAATTGTGAGGGATCCTCCAGGCTGGGTTTTTATTTTGTTATTTGGCATCAATGAAAGCCAGTAAGAGAAGGTTTACTTACATATGAAATAGGCTTTTAAGTTGAAGATAAGCAGTAGGAGAATGACTCAGATGGTGACTCACAGTATTTATAGTCCCTGTTTATATGGAGTACTGCATACTGTTTATAAGATGCCATGGACCTTTTGATGAATCTTTTGACTCTTAAATTTTAATACTTACTTAATAAAAGTAGATCGTGTAAGAAGAAAAGTCTGTCTGTAAAATGCTTTCCTGAAACTTTACGGCCCAGTGGGCTTAACCCAATAAATTGTGAGAAAAGGGAAACAGGTCCTTGTAAGTGGTTTGGGATTATATGAATGCAAGATTTTTTCCAGTGTATCTCCCAGACAGGGGTATTCAGGAAAGACCTGGTGCAAACGCTGTAAGAAATGGAACGTTGCAGGGAAGACGAAATCTGAGCCTGTCATCTTGGAACCTGAAACCACAAGCCCTTTGTCAGTAATGCTCATGGGGTAACAGTAGGAATTCTCTTAACAAATAGCTGGGGGAAGGGTTCCAGGAGAGCAGGGAGGAGAATGGACCTCTTTACCAGTGAAATTGGCTTATGCTGGTTTAAATGGGTCTGAAACTTCAACCACTGTGTTAGGGATGTAATATAAGCGTCAATAGTAGATCACTAAATGATTTATTTAACTGGTGTTACTTTCAACTCTTCCATAAAGAACCTACCCTTAGCTACCTTCCTAGATACAGGTAGCTTTTTCCAAGTTCATGTTACAGAAACAAAATACCAAGTGGGAAAAAAAACCCAAAGAAAGCAGGTGATGATTGTTTTCTTCCACTGCGGAGCACAAAGATTAATATTAGACAGGACACACTCGCAGAGGTACGAGAGTTTAGGAGTGAGGATAAGAAGCCATTGCTGCAAATCTGAGACTTTCTGTGTGTGCTGTGTGGCGAACTTAATTCTGCACTCCTGATCTTGTGAGTTTAAATAAATTCAACCAGTACCTGCTTTCTAGGACACAGTTTTTCTGTTGTTATTGATCCACAGTTTCCCAGGAATTTCAAGTAACTACATTATTTATACTCAGATGGATGCAATCTTTAAGCCAATGAGGCAAAATTATAACAGGATTTGGTGTTGATGTTAGATTCAATATTTAAGAACAAAGTGCATACAAAATTATTGATGGGCTGTTAAAAAATAATCAAATTTGCGTCATTGTCTGCTATGCTGATGTCTTAATTGATCTAGGGATAAACCTCAAGTTCTGCCAGGGAGAGTTCATTTATGCTGTACTAGGTGTTACACTTGTTTTATGAGAAAAGCCTGAGAACAAGAAGCAGAAAAACATCTCTGTCAGTAATATTTACAACTCAAAACACATTTGAAATTTAAAAACAAATTAAGAATACCTATTATTTTGAAAGCTATCTGAAAATAAAGCAGGTTTTGAGTTTGTTGAGGGTACCCTCTTAAACTGTCTAGAAATAGCCCAGAGCTTTTTATTTTAAATGACAGATAATTCATTTTTGTTTGTTTTTACCCACAAAATATTTGCACTTTTTCTTCTCATTTTAAGTGGATAATGAATCAATGTAAGATTTTTACGGTCAGTCGCAGACTTTCTATCTCGTTATAAAGAGAATTTCAGGTGCTCAGAAACGGCAGGCCTAAGGAATTGTTTTCAAAAGCACATAAATGATTAATGTTCCTTGACTCTATTTTTAAAAATAATTCAGGAATTTAGGTGCATTCTCAGGCGTTACAAAAAACGGTTTTGTTCTTTTTGCTGAAATGGACCGGCAGTGTGGCCAGTGCCACTGGAGACTTAAACAATATTACCAGGATTATAATGTCAGATTCCTAATTATCAATTAATTTTATTATAGTTTGCCTAAAGCAAAAAAAACCTGTGTAGAACATCAGAGCAGAGTTTTCCCTAGTATTTCTGTGCTATGTTGATAAGTAAAAATTTAATTTTCCAGTGCAAATAAGTGTGAAATTAACTACATATGAAACCCTTTTTTTACAGCAGAAGTCTCTTTATTGGCTACTTGAAAGTTTACTCAGCAATCTGTTTTAAAAGTCACTCTGGTTAGGTGCGCACAGAAAATACAGTGCAGTGGATTAATCCAGTTTGTAGGCTGTTTTCCAAAGAAATGCTTAATAAAAAGAATTTCATGCAATATGCTATTAGAGCTTCATTTACATTAATAAGACTCTGTTCTCAAACTATTAAGCTACCTTCAAGATAAAAAAAAAATAAAACGACTCACTGTATTCTGCATGTACAAGCACAGCGATTAGTTTCTGCTGCTCTTGTACCCTTCTGAGCTCAGTGTATATGAAAGAGAAAACATTATTTTCCTCAGAGCTGAAAAGATACTCGGCATCTTCCTGCCAGGAGCTTCCCCTCCAACAACACAGTACAATCCCTGAGAGAAGCCGGTCTCTGAGTTTGCAGTAGTTGCATTGCAGGGAGGTGGGATGCTGTGCTGTGGGAATCAGCCCAAGGTTTCAGAGCTCTGAACAAATTCCATGTTGCAAAGTGGCTGCCATCATTCCGTGTGTGCATTAATGTTACAGATTATTCCCCCCTGAGCAGGGTTGGGACTGGTTCCTGCCGTATGAAAAGAGGCACCTGTAACTGGCTTAGTGACTTCAGCTCTCTAGTTAGCAGGTATCTGCCATTAGGAATATACAGTGTACCATAGGAGATTAGAGTACTGCTCATAGCTGTGCTACCTGTTATCTCTAGATCTTTAAAATGGTGTGAAGGAAAAGCACAAGAAGAGAAAACGCCAATTTTTTTAGTGCTAGGAAAGCAAATTAATGACTCTGTTACAGCCCTGAGAACTGCAGAAGAGCTGGCTTCGCATAAATCTGTTTTTCATTAAAGACTAGTACATTGTATTTTGTGAGGAGTAGTTTGAGACAGAGGAGAAAATACAGAGTTTTTAGAACTATACCATGGTACCAGATCTTGTAGTTGAGGGCTCCTTTTGTGGAAGAATCCTTTAGAGCAAGACTGATACTGGAGAAGTTTGCTTGATTTCATTAGCAGCTGTTAATCTAGATGTATGTATCATCAGCTCATCGTTTCCTTTGACTGTGGTGCGCGTTGTGATTGCACAGTGGGTTGTGACGTATGTTGTCTGCCTCAGATGTGTGGAAAAAAACCCTAAACCCAAATCAAATGACAATGTCCACTCTGTAGACAGTCTGAGGCGTTTACCTGCCTATCGCAGTAAAGCAGGAAGAAACCTGTCTTAAGCTCTCATCCAGAAAAACAAAATGTTCAACTAGAAGTAGGTGAACTGTAAAGAGCAATATTTATTACTGCATGGATTACTGTTTTGTCTGCAGCTAACAGTCACAAATTTATTGTATTTGGTCATTTTTGAATATTCATGTTTATGATTGAGAGGAGAAAGAATTTGCTGATAGTAGATTAATCTAGCACGACGTCATATAAAGTCCAATGGATGTTTGAAGTATATACATATTTCTAATATTTACGTATCGAGAGAAGTTATAGCTTCCTTAATCTTGTATTTTTACAGCAAGAAATTATCTAGGAATGTATTGGTTTGATGCAAAAACACCGAGTGAGATTATTTTACCTTTGGTCCACGTGAGGTCAGACCGGCTGATAACTGTCTGTTACTAATTTAAAATCTGTTCCTTTTTTGAATATGTATTGGCTTCTCGGTTTTGCACTGATACAAGAGCTGTAGCTTTTCAGCAGTTCGGCTTTTTCATGCTTCATGACATGAAGGAAAAAGGTCTTTGCATAGGTTTATATGCAAATAGTTAATAGATAAAGTGCCAGCAGCAGATGCCAAGAAATGTGCTGACCTTTTTGTGAGTTTTGCAAGATCAATAAACTTCTTGTTAACGTGCACTGGAAATAGCTTCTTGTCTGGAGCTTGTAACGCTTACTCTTGGCTTGCGGGATTTCAAATTCACAAATCCTTGTTTATGCTGGACGGCCAGTTACCTATATATCACCTTTGGTTTCTCCCTTCTGCTTTCCAAACTGCCATCTTGCACCAGCCTCCAAGATCTGCCAACAAATATACTCTCGTGGGGG
>VXBJ01000347.1:1475532-1493667 GCA_013400055.1 Nycticryphes semicollaris
CCGCCGGGGGGGGGGGGGGTGAAATCCTCATACTTATTAGTGGGTCACTTAAGTTATTGACTGGCTGTAGTGCTTTTCCAGTTCCCTGTACAACAGTTAGGCCTGATTTAAATCACGTTGTGTTGTTGGGAGTCTTGGACCCATAGGTGAGACTGCAAAATATTTGGTTTTATTCTCAGAATGTAAGCAAAAGAAATGTTGTGATTTTAGAATTGTAAGGGAAAAACCCCGCCTTCTAAAGGAGAGCTAAGCTAACTTTTACTCATGGGATAAGGTAAGTTAATGTGTGGGTGTGTTAATTATTGCAGCAGTCAACTTACGGCCTTGTTTTAACTGGTAGAGATACCTATTTAATTAATATCTTATTGTGTGAATTGCTGTATTTAACAAACAAACGCTGAGCTGGAATTGCTGTTAAAAGCGTATTGCTCTATTACACAGTTGAGTTAGTGGAAATGGTTATAATTCTTAATAAAAGCCCAACATTTCAGGTTTACCAGCAGCTGCTGTACGTCTTCACTCTACGCAACCACGAGGTTTGCATTTGAATAGGTGACACAAAGTTTTTTTTCTTTATATGCCCACTTATGATAGCTCCTCCATGTCTACTGGGCTGATTTGTTAACATGCAGCTGGAGAGTTGCAAGCAAGGAAAAAATAATTTTCTCTTAAATTTTGGTAGGTCCAGCACTTAGTGTGTAATAACGTGTTCATTGCACCTACTCTGTCAGAAATTCTTGTGAGACTGAAAAAACAGCTTTCAGTTGGAGGCTGAATACCTTTCTCAGTTGGTACAAAAAAAAAATCAAAATCCTATTTACATAAGTAAAACTATTGAAACAGGACTGGTGGGTCACTTAAGTACTTCATTTAGCTATTTTTAAGTGTCTGTTCTGTCAGTTGACTTTCTTAATTCTGTTGAAGTTTTAAATATACATTTATTCCCAAATTGATCTCAGAAGAAATTAGTATTCACTTAAAAAATTAATTTGAACAAAGGGAGAATGGGTTCTTGAAATAACTTCAACTTTTTCCTTTCATAGTTGTTTACTTTAGGAGGCTTATTAAAACAGACTTTGTCCTGGAAAAAGTTGATTTCACAAATTGTATATGTCCAGTGAAAATATTTCTTGTTCATTGAAAATGCATGTGAGATGTTAGTCTGTTAACATTACCTGAGACCTGCATCTGTACATCAAGTTAAAAAAGGACTTAATTTCTTCTTGTGTTTTTATCATGTGATAGGGAGGGACGAATAAGAGAATGTTGATGTTCCATATGTTACAGTGAGAGGAGTTGAAGGTATGAACTTCTACTGAATTGTGGCAATTCTTAATTTGTTATTCAGGCAAAACTTTTGTCTTAAAGGTTGCAAAATTTTAGAAGCAGAAGTTTGAGGGACATTTTCTTTGTGCTGCACACGTTTACATTTGTTTGAGTCCTTCCTTTGAAAACAACCAACCCACGCTCTTACAAGAATTAGCCACTGTTCTTGTGCAGTGAGTTTTGGATGCTTAGCAATTCCTACAGGAGACTCTTCCAAAGGAGGGTTGGTCTGTTCTAGTAAGTAATGATTTGATTAGGCCTTTGAAGGTGATTTGGGTTTGTTGGTTGGTTTGGTTTTTTTTCCCTTGAGTGTTGGCATGGCCTCTGATTTCAGTGACATGAGGACAACCTCATGTAGCTGCGGAATCAGCTTGATAGCCATTCTCTCTAAACAGGGCCAGCCTTAGGATTGCACAGTACTGCAGTGGATTAATAGTTACTTAGCATTTTCTCAGGAAGTATGACTGTATTTTATAAACTCTGAATTGTGTATACTACTGTACAGTTGAAGATGATGTTTCCAAAGCATTTATTTCTATTTTAGGCACACGCTGGGGTTCAGCTTTGCTAGCATTTAGTTAATGATTTCTGTGCATGGGATGGCTCAAGGCAGAAGTGGTGTCAGTCCAGGGGAATGTGAAGTTTGATAGTAAAAAATACCGGTAGTCAGCATTCAGCAACCAAGAAGTTTCAGCTCAATCACTTGCCCACCTACTTTAGCTTGCGATAGAGATGATCTTGAAGGAGGGTAATATAGGCAGTTGGATTGAGCCTGCATTAATAGCCATTTGGGAGCCTTCCAAGTCTATTTAAATAAAGTAGTCTGTTCTCATCAGATCCTGCAGGTTAACTGTCTTTCGTTGCACGTGGTGTGGCTTTTCAGATCTTCGCTGTGTCTGACCCAAACTTGTAAAAGTTGGGTGAGTGGTTGTGCATCTGCGTACCAAAGCAGTCTTCTGACTCGAGTTCTCTCTAATGTATTTTTTATTTTCCTTTTTGTAACTGACCTCTGAAATACCCACACGGCATTTACTTCAAGTGGTACTTATTTATTTCTCCGAGAACGTAAGCTGTTTGGCTGGCTGTGTTTGTCATCTGAACTTTACAATATTTTTTCTTGTTCTTTTGCTGCAATCAAGAAGGAGCTTCAAGAAGCCGCTGCACCTGTGAATCTCCCTTTGAGGCACAGGCAGTTAGAAAACTCTGGCTGGTTAGCTACTTGGTGATGCTGGAAGTGTAAATAGTAGATTTCTTTCTCTGAGCTGAACAAACTGTCACCGCAGGCGCCCTGACGAGAAATCTGTAGAATTTAAATTTTCTTTCTTCAAAGCTTGTGTCCATCTGTGGTTGTAAAGGCATTAATCGGTGCCTTTGTAGATCTGGCAGCCTCCCCAAGGTCACAGGAGAGCTTGTGAGCAATAGGCATTCTCATTGTGTGCGTTAAGTCACCCAACCTCCTTAAAATCAAGTGTAGTTAATTCATTGTAGTCTTCTCTCATTCTCACACTTGCTTTTCTCGCTTCTTTTTTTGCTTTCTTTGGTACAGCAGAATTTCCCGGATATCTCTGTATTTGGTCACTTACTATACGTTTTCTCCAACATGGAATAAATATCTAACCATTAAAAATATAGCAAAAAAAATATAATTCATTGTTTTAGGGCTACATTTTGCTGAGAGATTACATTTACATCTCCTGCCCTTCCACCTAGACAGACAGTCAAGGTTTTTGGAAGTTACTGGTTTTATTTCTCTCTAAATCTGGGAGGTGAATCCTTTAAAACTCCTGGAACCATTTCCAGTTTGGGTGTGTGTGGCAGAAAGCACTGCAGCACCACTGAAACATCTCAATCTTGTAAAAATTTTCAGTGCCCGAATTACAATACTTAGGTTCATAAACTGCATTAATTCTATATCATTTGGCTTTGTCTTAAGTTTTTGCTATTTCATTCGGCAAATAAAAAATACTAAAAGTAATTATTAGGCATTGGTCAACATCATCTAGACCTGTGACTGGATGGATTTGCTGGGGGTCACCAGTTGCCATACATGACCCATGAGCTAGAATGAGGTCTAGTAGAAAAGGGTTTTAATTTACCTCCCTTTACTGCTTGTGGATAAGGCTGGGACTATATGTAAGGTCAGTTTTAATGTTCTACAAGACAAAAAAGTCAAGCTGTTTTTTCTTGTAGAAAGTATTACACCTTTTTCCCAGGCTCTGGCCATCCAAGATGCAGTGATACAAGCTGTTCTTTTTTGAGTATTGAACTCCAACTCGAAATCTGTTATCAGCCTTATTCAGCCTTATTCCCACCAAGCCCAGAGTGTTTATTTTGATGGCAGGAATCTTCCTAATAGCTCTAAGCAGATCAAAGTGAATGTCTCTGTACAAAGACAGAGTTCCAAATTCCAAGCCTAGGTTTGGACAGTAGCATACCCAAAGGCTCTCTGCAAAATCTACTGTTAACTGTAAGGCGTTGTGCTTTGGTCCCAGTCCTCATCTGTAATCAAAATTGAAAACAAATACGTGCTTTCCACCTTTAATTTATGTTAATAATTTTTCTTTCTTACGATGAGTACCCCTGAAGACCATAAAAAACAAGCCTGTAATGAAAATATACTTAAAAATAAAATACTAGATGATAGCTTTTTTTAATGTGAAAGAGATGAAAAGTAAAGGTAAGTAAATCACGTAGACATTTTTATACTTATTTTGTAGGAAAGACTAATATAACTTCTAGACAGGAGTTGTTTTTCTTGAGCTGTTAATGATCTGCCATTTTATTCCCTAGATTAGTTCTCAAAGGTCAAAATGCGATCAATTATCCAGTAATTTGGATCCCTTAATTGGCTTGGTTGTGCTTGAAAAGCAAAGCTTCTGGTTTATTTCCATTATATAATCTGGAAAAAAGGCAGAGGGGGAAAAAAAAAGATTCCGATGATGCAGACATTATAGATTGATATAGAAAATGGTAATATTTACAGGTACATTCTTGGACTCTTTCCAGTGATGTTTTCAGATTCTTGCCAATAAACATTGAGAATTCAGGAATATCAAAATTCATTGTCCTTTCTAAGTCATTTTCTGAAGGGAAAAAAAAAAAAAAAGACTTCCAGTAGATTCCCTGCATTTTTGGGGACAATGAAGGAAAAGGAGTAGGTGAAAAGCAGAAGCAGCATAGATGTTGAAGGTGTTTTAATTCCCATTTGTCTGGTCTTAAGGCTGTTAAAGATTTCCATTGATTTGACCAGGAATTGGATCAGACCACAGAGGCTGTTTAGGGCACTCCTGTGCCTGGAATGTGGTCAGTGATTTCAGTAAGTTAAAATAAAAGAAAACAAGAGTTAGTATTTTTCTTCACATTTCCTACTCTGTCACAGATTTAGTTAAAATGCAGATTAAATATAGATATGTCAATTATTTCCTGATTGAAAATGGCAATAATACAATTTACCAAAATCACAGGTTTATTTAATGATACAAATTTGTATGTAGATTTTCAGTGCAATTTTCATTATTAATCTCATAATTTCAAATTATTGTTTGCTTTTCCTTATATATGAAGATGCATCATTTTATTCACATTTAAATTCACATAGATAATTACTTTCTTATTCTACTATCTCCAAGATAAAGAATATAGATAATTTTTAATATAAAAACTATTTTTATTCATAATTAGTCCTCTCCTACTAATTCTATTACAAATTAAAAGGTCTGCATTTCATGTTAAAAAATTAATTAGCATTTTCTATGATGAGGTTGCGAAACTGCTTTTTGGCAAATGGACAAGAATATATAGTATTAGAACTGTCACGGAATCTCCTATGTTTACAGATGGTCACAATATTTTTCATGTTTTCTGGTAGATGGTATTGAGATTTATTTCTTTCTTTGGCATTTTAGTGGGTAACAAGCCTTTTTTAAGTGTTTTGGAGAAACTGGAGCAATTTCTTCCTTAAAAGACTACTTTTCTTGCTACGTGTAATGACTGGTGGGATCACCAGTGAATAATTATTGGTGGGATCTCAGTGCTCCTGTTAATGGGTGCTAGTGAAAATCAACTCTTTTAACAGGTATCTGCCAAAATACGCTTGTATTACTAAACCATAGTCCTTGGTTTTTTTTCTTTCATTTTAGGTTAAACCTACAACTTCATCTTTAATTCTTACCATTCCTCAACCTCTGATAGTTACAGGTACGTTCATGCCTGTCTTTATGAAGATGATATCGTATCCTCATTACCCTCACGTGATCTGATCTTGTTGTAGTATCAAAGAAAATGAATACTTTATTGTTTGCTGCATTTTCCCCTTGAGACTGGAAGGAATGAAAACCTCCCTGACCTCCTTGACATTTTATAAGCACATTTCATTGCTTGTTGCCAAAGATGACACTCAACAGGCTGCGTTCTTTTATGTATTCTTGATGTTAATATGTGTTTGTGGGAATGTAGCTATTTTTAAAAGTAAATTATTGTTGAAAAAAAGAGAAATAATATGTTGTAACCACATTCTGCAGTGTGTTTAATTTGCACTTCTACCAAATATTTTTGAAAATAGGACATGTTAAATTTTCAAAGAATTGTGATAAGGATCCTTTTACCACTAGATCACAAAATCATACCCAAAGAGCCCTACAGCAGGCTTCTATTTTCTTTACATTTAATTGCTTCATGGATTTTGCTCAATTATAAATTATGAAGTGAAGTATTTTAAATGCAAACCTTTAAAATATATTTGTGTTTATTTGCAAGCCTTGAATTTCCCCTGGGGAAGAGGAGTTTGACCATTGTTGTGTGTTGAAATTTAATATTCTTGTGTTTAGATCCAAACAAATCTGTTGTACTGCATCTGACCTCTATCTCTCAGCAGGTTCAGAAATATCGGATGGATTGAAAGTACTCTACTCCCCTTTGTTTTGTATGGTTTATCTGCCATGTTATTTTGCCCTAGGACATCTTTAACCTCAGAGGAAATACACTATATTTTTCTGAACAGCAGATCCATTTAAAGTTAGAAGAATTATAAGTTATGCTAAGTTATTTGTATTTTTGACTCTCACTGCAAATGTATTTATACATCCATTGGAGAGGGTTGCAATAATAATCCTTTTATTAGTCTTATTATTAGCATTTTTACAGTATTGACTAAAGGAGTTCTTTGCAGGTGGTTTCCGGATAGTTTCACAGGTAAGATGGATGTATACACACTAATAACTTCTGTATAATCTTCCAGGCACTCAGTAAAGTCAGTCTCTTTTTTCCAATGTATTTCCTCTCAACTATACTTATGCACAGATATATTTACCTGACAAAAAATATTCTCTCAGACTTCAGTTCACAGCAGGAGGAGATGAGCCAAGTGTTTAGAACACAGTATGTCTAATAGTAACCTTAACGGTAGCTACCCCGTGACAGAGCTTGGAGACAGGTAAATATCAACTGCAGAACTGCGAATTCCCCTTGGGATGCCAGGAGGGTAAAAGAAGTGCAGGACTGACTTTTCTCAGTGATGGAGATCCTGGGGAATGGATATAGGCCTTCAAATGCAAATTAATCTTCTTTTTATGCAGGTAGCACTTTTATCCTTGGTGGCCGTTTCCTGAGAGGACAGAACATCTGTTGGTGCTGATAGAATCATGTCTTATCTACTGAGGCCACAATCAAGGGCTCTCTGACAATATTCTTCATGGCCTGAGTAATCTACCGCTGTGGAAAATCTTGCAGGTTTAGGAACAAGAGCAAAGTTAGTCTCAGTTACTGGAGAGGTTTGCGAGATGTAAGCGTTTGGCTTAGGGGGGAAATAAATGGAAACTTTAACCATGAGGTGTGTCGCCAAAAGTCTAATTGAATACACAAGTCCATTGGAGTTTGCATCTTAACTGCTGAAGGAATATTATAGATATTTAAAAAATACTTTTTTTTTTTTAATTTTAAAATGATGTGCTGAAAAAAAATTGAGAAGGCTTTATTTTCAGGTTTAGAATTTCACTTTTTGGTAATTGTTCTTAAAAAATCCCTTTATAACACTTCCCCTCATATATTCTAGGTATTGCATCCATAACTAAAGATAAGCTGTCTAAATTGTCTAGTCTATGTATGTCCATATACATCCACATTTAGTCTTTGACTTACTATTCACAGAATTTATCATAGGTCACAGAAAAAGAATAAAAGCCCTGTGGGATATAAAATGACAGCTTACTTGAAATCTTTAAAAGCCTTAAACACTTGAAAATATGATGGTATAATTATGACAGTGTAATTACTAATAGATTTACCTATATTGTTGTTAAAATGTGAATGTATGAAACTAAATAGCTGCAAGACTTAAGATGTGAAGTTCTGAAGTCTATAATGGGTATAACAGAAAATAACATCCAGTGGAAGCCCTTAACTAGATGGAAGAAAAATACCTAAAAATGATCTTAATAACCTTGCTTTTCCTTCTGATGCCACATACATGCCTTATTTTCCTTATTGAATTAACGACAGAAAAACTAGTTCACTTTGAGAACAGTTCATATCTTCAATCTTTTGTATGTGTTGTAGCATAACTGTTCAATATTAAGGTAAGCACAGCATTTAGGATTGACTTGAAAGTGTTCAGGAGGGATAAAAGCTTAGTGAAGTAATTCAGGAAAAATCATATTTATCTGAGCCAATTTTTGTAGCTTGACATTTTATGATTTACTTCTAAGCTGCTAAAAGAGCTTAAGAAACCTCTTCCTTCACGTTTATCTCATTTTTAAAATAATTTATTTATTTAGTAGGTACTGCTTAATCCTGCCTGAAATTTGTGCAATTAATGGTGAAACAAACATTATGGGTATTGAATATGACAAACTTGTGGAAGATTAGAACTGAGGATGTACTTCACGGAACTGTTAAATACATGATAATATTAGTACATGATCCAAAGAAGTGAAAGATGTTCAATAGTTTTCTGCAAAATAGAGCTGATAATATGCAGTAGTGTTGAAGTGAATGTTGAGGGATACTGGTATTCTTTTAGCTTTAAAAACGTTCCGAGCCAGTTACACACAAAAATAACAATTTTTGTCTGTTTACTGTTTGGAGTCAGTTGATATTGGCCTTGAAGGTACTTGGGTTGTGCAGAAGCCTGAACTGTGGCTGAATCCTTGATGAAATCTCTGGGGACAAACCCATTTAGGTGTAAGAAAAACATCTGAAGCAGTAAATAACCAACCAGTTTACTGTGCATGTAGGCTGATACCTAGAAACATTTAGCAAGACTTTGTGTTTAAGTCTTGTGTTTTGAAACATAATGTGCTCTTCCATGCACACGTGCAGTCACAGTTATGCATTAGTGCCCCCAGAACACAAGTGTGTAAAAGTTTGCTGACCCCAGTTTAATGTACTCTTAAACAACAGAGCTTTGGGTAGGATGAAATAGTTCACCCCCATTCTTTGGGTGCAGTTGTCTTCCCAGAAACATCTTTCTGTCAGTGGACGATTTTGGTAAGTAAACCGGTGTTTGGGGTTGAAATGAGGTTGATGATCTCTTTCCCTCCGCCCTCGGTTTTAACTTAATAATGCAAGTTTAGTAAAAGCAGAAAATTAAGTGGTAATAAACAGAACTTCAGAGGGGCTAAGAAGAGGAGGTTCCTCCAAAGCAGTGTGTATTGTTTGGAGGTGGCAGGTTCTCCAGAAGCTTTGCTGTGAGTTGTCTGCTCTTTTCCAGAGCTATTCTCAATTCCCAAGTAGTAGAAGACATGCAAAGATACTACTTGCACTTTGTCCTATTGAACACTGTTCCAGAATTTGCTGGATTTTTGTCCCTGTAAAAATAAATAAATAAAACGCCAGTTTTCTGGAATCCCTTCACAGACTTTTTTGTAATTATCAGCACTTGAGATTTTAGCTAAAGCTGTACAAAGATTACATTAGCATAAAATGTTGTGTTCTTTTGATTGAATATATTATTTGAGAGAAAATATTCAGCAGTACTAAAGGTAGGAATAAGAAATTATTACCTGCCAGGTGATAAATAGTACTCTGTTGATGAGAAATATTTTTTAAAAATGCTAATTGCTCCGTTGAAGTTGACACTTACTCCAGTTAAAAATATGCCCCAAATTCAGCTTGGAAAATTCAGTATATAAGTAATGGGGCTGTTTGACTTGTAGCAATTACTGGTTCCAAATTAGCGGGTTCTCCTTTAAAATTTACTTGTCACATCATATTTTGTCACATCATGTAGTTCCACTTCATTACACATTGGCATATAATCCTGATTGGTAAACTGCAGCGAGATGATCAGAGCCCCACTTTGACTTTGGTGCTTGTGATTGAAAAGAAACCCAAACACTGCAATGCAAATAAAACGTTTTACTGATTACACAGCTACCATTTGTAGCTTTTATTCCAGGACCTCTCTGCACAGAATTTTTCACCTTCTTAACCCCTCGTAAGCTTCTCATAAATTATTCTACTTTGTTTTAAAAGTCTGCAATATAATGTAAAAATTATTCCCGTTAGTAGTAAAGCTACTTTCAAGGCACCAGTGGATATTTCTAATCTACTAAGGAATGCATGGAACAGATAGAGTAGTCTCAGCTTTGTGTAATCAGATTACTAGGTTAGGCACAGTAAACTCTAAAGCAGGTTAAATCAGTAGGTCCATAAACTTAAGTGACCATCTAGACTGCAGGAACCTGACATAAGTGCTGGATCTCTTTCAAGTACTTCTCTACATCTGCTCTGGCTTCAGTGCAGACACAGCCTGAAAAAGCCCAGGGAAGCCCCAGCACTTCTGGCTGGGTTACTGCTGAACCCAAGTTGCTCTTGGACTTCTTGGGGACACTTCATAGTTTGTGTTTAATTTGGAGTACCAGTAAAGAAGAGCTTGGCAGAAAGTACTGGGCTTTTTTTTTCCTCTGACTTTTTTTGGGAGGGAGGTTGGATTGGTTGGTCGTTGTATTTTTTATCTTCAAAATTCTATCTTCAGACTTTTTTTTTTTCATTTCAAAACACTTCTAGTACCTGAGGGGAGCCTACAGGAGAGGTGGGGAAGGACTCTATCAGGAAGCATAGTGATAGGACAAGGGGTAATGGTTTTAAATTGAAAGAGGGGAAATTTGGATTAGATACTAGAAATAAATTCTTTGGTGTGAGGGTGGTGAGAGCCTGGCCCAGGTTGCCCAGAGAAGCTGTGGCTGCCCCATCCCTGGAGGGGTTCAAGGCCAGGCTGGAGGGGGCTTGGAGCAACCTGGTCTGGTGGGAGGTGTCCCTGCCCAGGGCAGGGCGGTTGGAACTCAATGGTCTTTTAAGGTTTCTTCCAAGTCTAAGCACTCTATGATTCTATGATTATTACCGTATTGAGCTAATTTAGCTTCTTTCATCAATGTTTATGGATCACATGATACATCTAGAGCAATAAGAAGTTATAATAGATTATGTCCCATAAACGTGGCCAGTGATCTATGCTGTGTACCATAGGGATAGCATTGGATGTGCACTGTCTCCCTCCCCTCCCTTTCTCTTCCACTGCTTTTTGCATTGGTTTTTTGCTTTCAAGGAATGTGTGTCTGAACCGAGTGAAGCCTCCTTATGCTGTAATTTAGATACAGGCTTTTTTGGTGATGAAGTTTTAAATAAGAACATTTACTCTGGCAAAAAAAGAAATGAAAGGGAAACAAAGACGTTGCCCCATGTGTACTGTATAATGAGTTGCTGTCCTCATTTTTCACTTGAAACCAATCGTTATGGTACTGAAGTGAACAGTGCCTCATCTATACATATATATCATTTTTCCAAAGGATGCTCTAGAGAGGATGAAGATCAATATGAATTCATTTTTTCTGGTAATGGAAAATATTTGAACTGTTCAGTTATCAGGCACAAAGATGACTTGTGGGGGTATCATGCTTGTGCTTCTACCCACTGCCCTGATACTTCCAGGCACATGTAAACCCACAGCTTTTTGTACGCCCTGACAGGTATTCTGAAGAGACCAGAGTTACTTACACCGTTGAGAAGGTAGAATGATACATGATTAGCAGAAAAGCAATTTGCCTTAAATAGACCCTAACCTCAACATATCTGCTAAAATTCGGCTCTGTTGTGCTTAGTATTTAGTTTAGAGCTAACAATATTTGGAAAAATGAAAGCAGTTTCAAAACCCGTAAACAGTGTAAAATAATTTCACACACACACTGTAAACCAGCTAAATACTATGATAGTCACAGAATAAAATTATATTTTTATAGATGAAGAGGATATGGAGGTGCTGAAATATTCAGTTTAGAAGTAACATAGGTAAGCACTAAAATTGTTTTTAATTACAAGATATGGTCTCTGCTAGTTGCCTACAATATTGTCTTCTTCAGCATAAACATTCATAAATAGACATATTTACGCAAAGATATTTCTATTGGGAAGACACTTTCAAACTACTTAGAAACCTCAAAGTAGAGCATGAAAGAATAATAGAAGATTTAAGTGAAATTGCTGACAAAATCTGAAGTACATGTCAGTGGGGATAGAAGTAATTACTGTTATTGTTAGGAGGTTTGGACAGTGAGGAAAAGGGAGACAAAGAACAGAGACGAGAATTTGAAGTTCTTTATTAAGTGCAAGGTGTTGTAGATGAAAACACAGTATGGCTGTTACAGTGTTAAACTGCATTTTAACTTCTAAAGCCAATCAAATAATTTCTAATCAAGTTCCTTGTAAAGGAATAGACTTAAAAAAAAATCTTTTCATGATCAGCTGTTGAAAAACATTGGCCTAAAACCAATAATGCTCGATTCACCGTAGAGACCAACCATAATGGCTATTTCATATGTCAGTATGTAGGGGATGGATTCTTTGTACTTTTTTGTATATTCTCAGCATATATGATTTCTGTTCCAAATAGCTCGTGAGAGATGCTGATTTTATCAAAAATATTCCATGTTGAAGTTGCATCTCATTTAAATCTGAAGTCTATTTCAGGCCTGTATCTGGTAGTGAAGGTGGGAAACCATTTCCTTACTCATTTCTCTATGATCTGATGCTGACAGCTCCAGGTGGGTTTTTATGGGAATTTTAGATCTTAAATTCTAGTGAGTTTAACCAATTATTACTTGACTGATTTTTTTATTACTATTTTTATAATTTGTTACTATATTCCAAGAGTTTCTTCTGCAGATCAGTGATTATTGTGTGAGATTTTCAAAAGTCTTGTGTCTTGTTTATATATCCCTTCTACTTCTCAGTGGAAGCTTAAAATATAAAAGTATGTTTGTGAAATTACAAATTATCAGCTGTAGATTACTCAAGATGAAAATTCATTTGTGCTTACTTCAGAAGATCATCATACTGCAGAACGAAGTAACAGGCAGAAGGTTAATGGGTCACTTTAGGTTTCAGAAATCTAAATTTTTTATCTTAAAAACCTTCTAGCTAGGTAATAAGAGTTTCATCAACTAAACTGCAAATAATTGCCAGGAGCAAGACCTCTTTAAATCTATAGTGGAGAAACAAGCTGAATACTACACAAAAGTGCTCTCAGAGTCTGAGGAATGTTCTCTGTCCAGTTTTCTTGGGGGTTTGGGGATTTTTTTGTTGTTGGGTTGGGTTTTTTTCCCGTTTTAATTTAACTGAAGAAAGCCTGTAGAGTGAAGGAAGTAATGTGCTCTATTGATTACACTTCTTTTTTCTCCTTTTCTTTACATGCCACTCCACCCCCCCACTAGTTCTGAATGCTTTGAGTCAGATTATCGTTCTATATTAAACCCCTGAGAGGCTGAAAGAAACTAAAACCAAATCTCATGTTGAACAAAGAGAGCCTTAAAAATTGTTTAAAGAACCAAAACCAGCCAAGCTTTGTTTCAGTTGTCTCCATTCAACAAGGTGGAGTTTGGCCTCAAGGCACCCGGGTCCTGATCCAAACCACTGCGGAAAGAATCCCTCATGGTCTAATTACCAGCAACAGTAAGCACTGAGAGGGCTTCTTGAATGCTCTTTAATGAAGGGAAATCAGGAGGATTATTGCAGGAATGGCCTTAAAACATACACATTTTCTTTGAAAAATAAGACCTTTTTCTAGAAGTTCAGTGTATTTATTTTTCTGTTACTGCTCTACAATATGTAATGTTTTATTGGCATTTATTTCAATAAAAAGTCTGAAAGGCTTTTCAGATATTTAAAATAAATACTTTGAGAGAGGGGCTTGACATTGACACAGGAAAATAGGTACTCAAAGTGTTTTCCCTAGAGAAAACCACATTCATGGATGTTGACTGGATATACTCTGTTTTCTAGAGATGTATGTATGTGTTTTCCTCAAAGACTCAAAAGGGATAAGCCACCTTCACGAGCATTTCCTGCAACATTTACTAAGAAATAGTATCTTCTCTGACACAGGAGGATTGTTTTCATGGAAATTGTAAGATTCCATACCGAAATTTGCTGCCTGTTGAAAGCAGGGAACGTAAGCTCCAGGAGCTGGGGAATATTGATGATCTCACTTGGATTGCAGCTCAGCTCATCTAGGGGGAAGCTTTCACTATTCTACCAAAGTATTCACAATGAAATTCCCCGGGCAACTGGAAAAGTGTCAGATTTGTATAAATCTTTTTCATTTCATTCTTTTCTACCAAAATGTTGGTATTGCTTTTTCTATGAATTTGAATATATGATGTTTCAAGTGAAAACTCTGTCAGACACTCTATCTGTAGCATTGGTTTTGAAGCTATCAAATGAGTTTGAAGGAAACAAATGTATGGAAATGAATTAGAGGTTAAAAAGATTTAATTGAACATTTATTGAAAGTAATTGAAATTAACAGAGACTATTGATAGGGATCAGAAGTAATTAAATTAATAGGAAGAAATTGGGTTTAATTGAGATTTAGTTGAGAATTACTAAAATTGAAGAAAATTCGGTATGAAAATTGCTAAGCTGTCTACTGAATTTTAAGATTGATATTAATGATTTTTCTATAATGAAAAGCTGTTATGTAGGAAACTATATAATGAAGGTATATGTATATGACCATTCCTCTCTTTATTTTCTTAATGGAAATATTGATATTATAATGGTGTCAGAAATACTATTAAAATATTCAAATTATCTGAACACAAAACATAATCTAGATAAATGATACAGATTGGTGAGCTGTATGCAGAGAATAAAGAAATGCTCCATGCTTTTTCAATTTCTGCTGTAATTGCTACTGAAGGAAATGAAGTCTTGATAGATATAGAGCTACCAGACTAGTAATAATTCTCAGTATCATCTTTTAAACAAAATAATCTATCATTATTATGATATGACATTTTCCAGTGGTATTGCCTGCAAAGGCTATAAATTCTTCTTTGAAAGTGACCCTAGTTTTATATAGCAAATAGGAATACAAATAAGTAATTTTGGTTATTTTACAATACAAATAGATAGATTCTGAAAAATACAGGCTCTTTTTACTTGATAGCTGGGGCTCTGAAAGGGAAAGAGTTCTTATTACCTCCTTTATAGGAACCCATACCAAAAATAGAGAGGATTTGTGAAAGCGAGTGAGGATGTGAGCACAAAGTTAACTGGTGTTAATATTTGTCTGGAACAGGCTGGGACAGTCGTAGGAACTGAACTATAGTGACTTTTGAAAGTCTTGGCTGCCTCTGACCCCAGTGGTTTGGGTGACAGTGCCATAAAGTGCATGGGGAAAAAGGGGATTTCCTCCGTTACCTTTCTTTTCACCCTTCTGATCTACCAGGGCATGACTTAAAGCTTCTTTTGGCCACTAAGCTGTCCCAGTTACCCTCATGTCCTACTGGAGGGGTTGCATGGAGCACATATGCTTACAGATGTCCACCCTGTGAGCTTTATCCCCACTCTGTGTGTGTGTGTGTAGTGGGGGAGCCAAAGAGGAGAGGTGGGGATGTGAAAGGTGCTGCACTGGCACTGGGGGGCTGATGGCAACACGTGCGGGTTACACCACTTCTTCAAATACATTCTTGCTGTTTTCTGATGTTTTTCCACTGGTCCCTGTGTTAGAGGTGGTAGTCTTTAGAATGATTTAGTATTTTTTTAAAAAGTCATATCTGAAACTGGAAGCTCGACCTCAGGCATGTATTATCCAGGTAAAGTTACATTTTCTGTTTCTGGCTTCACAGGAACTCATAGCTGGAAAAGCAGCTGCTAAAGCCATGGAGTAGTCATTCAGGCAAAAGCTGCCCTGATGCTGATCTTGAAGAAGGGGTTTAGACTGTCTCTTCATTTTGTGTAAATAAATTTCATTTCATTTAAAATAATATGTTTTTACCTTCTATGCATTTGATAATACTACCCCTGTCAAATATTTTCAGAAAACAGTAATTCGTAATGCTTCTAGCAAAAGAGACAGACATCAAAAAAACCTTCAGGGGAGGCAACTCCATAAAAGGCTTCTAAATCTGCTTATATAAATTGGATTTTCCTGAGTTAATTCTCAAAATTAAGGTAACCGTGCATTCTTCAGAATGAAGCACAGTTCCAATTTGAAGAAATACACTTCTATTTCCCTTTCAGATATTTTAATGAATATGTGTATAATACATATACACTTATATGTAAAATTTATATAACATAAATAACACTTGGAGTTTTTTAAGGATTGCATTTTTTTAAGTAAGATTTTAATTTCAACTTGTACCTTGGAGAGTCCCCATGAAAGAAGAGCATGTGAGGAATGGGAAGTGGTACCATGTATGTAATTCACACGCTTTAACATAACAAGGAAAACACACAGAAAATACTGGGATTTTTCTGTTGTTATATATAAATCTGTGGATTCAGAAATCTTCTCTAAGTCTTGACATTCCTCAAAAATGTAGCAATTTCTTTTGTCGACAGGTTTTTCCACTCTAGCTGGTGTGTTGATTCACTGGCTAATTTTATTTACCTAGAGGTGAGACATTGTGAAAGGAGCATTAATCTTACCTAGGAGGGCCTATCTGGTGTCAGTCAATTAATCAGAAACATTCTGTAGAAGCTACTGGCTCACAGTTTTAGTCACCAGTGGGTGATAAGATACCTTTTTAATATGAATAGTTAAGCTAATGATGTCTCATCATAAAAGAAGCTATGGTTCTGGATTTTTACAGTCTAGTTAGGTGCCATATGCTTTGTCACACGTAGTCACGGGAGTAGACTGGCAAATTCAGGGTTCTGCATTTTATTTCTCCTGTGAGGCATAGGGTTTTCTCATTTTGTTGCACTACTGTTTGTTTCTAGGACTTATATGAAGTTCTGGTTCCCTGAATGCAGCAGTTCTTGCCCGTAGTTCAGATTCAATTTTGATTAACTAACTTAAAAGGTCTCTATAGACTTTGCTCCTTCACAGTGGTTGTTCAGACCATATTAGATGCTTCCTTGCTGTTTCCTTCATCACATTCTCTCTTTGCTACCTTTTACACAGACATGAACCTTCCAAAAACAATGTGCAGCTAATTTTCTCTAGGCTAAAGATGATGTTTTTTAAAAAGAAATTAATCTAAATCCTACTGTGTCTATAGATATCCTCCAAAGTGAATCTCTCATGTATAAAAATGTTTTTATATTGTTTGTACAAAGGTGACTTGGCAACTTATTTACCTGTTTGATACTTATGTCATTAAAAAACTGCATTGCATGTTGAAGAACTCCAGGCTACTCTATGTATAAAGGCACTGACATGGGTTTCACACAACGAATTACTTTTACCCGTTGATACTAATTGAACATGCTGCATTGAAAGGCACCAGGTTATATAGAGGTAAATGGAAGAGTGAATTTGGACAATAATAAATAATATTTTAGATGCATTCATTTATCTTCTAGTCATCAGACTTTTCATGTTGTCTTAATGTCCAGAATGTAGGGGTGGGGGTGTGTTAATTACAATAACTGCATTTTCATAGGAGAATTCAATTTCTACTCCTACTCCAAGCATAAGGAAATTTCTGTCCAGTGTAAGTCAAAAATAATATGCCTTAGCTAGCAATGAAGCAATGTTTGTGTCGTGGTATGGTAGAGCTCATGTCAAACTCTGGACTCTTCAAAAATGGCAGGAGTTACTTTTTCTTTCTTCTTGTGTGTGTGGTCACCGGATGGTGGCAAGTCCCATAACAACCTGTCATCAGAAGAGTGTCTCTCTCTTTGCCTGGTTCCCTTTTACAGTCTTTGAACTTCTATTTAAAGCATGAAATGTTTTAAGAAGGAACACATTAACAGTTATAGCTCTTAATTCAGCTTTGTTGAACAGTAAATGTTTTACTCATTTGGGTTTTTCCAGGATTTAAGCTGAGAAGGAATTGTTTTGCAATTCCAACAGATTTTTGTTTTCCCATAAGAGCTTGTCTTGTTATTTCAAGAATGTTCCAGGAAAGCTGAACCACTTCACTGTTGTTAGAGGATGTGCTGGTATAATACTAAAAGTTCAACCGTGAAGACATAAACAGGTGGATAGATGATGGTAAAGCAGTGGATGTGGTCTATCTTGACTTCAGTAAAGCATTTGACACATCTCCCACAGCATCCTTGCATCCAAACTGAGGAAGTTTGGCCTGGACGACAGGGTGGTGAGGTGGATTGTGAACTGGCTGAAGGATAGAAGCCAGAGAGTTGTGGTTAATGGGACGGAGTCTAGTTGGAAGCCTGTATCTAGTGGAGTCCCTCAGGGATCAGTACTGGGCCCAGTATTATTCAATATATTCATCAATGACTTGGATGAGGGAGTAGAGTGCACTATCAGCCCCAGTTTGCTGATGACACCAAACTGGGAGGAGTGGGACCTGGACAGGCTGGAGAGCTGGGTGGGGAGAAATTTAATCAAATATAACAAGG